>CAIGQZ010032461.1:4040114-4063082 GCA_903798205.1 Danio tinwini | reverse complement strand
ATAGATAATTAATAATAATAATAATAATAATAATAATAATAATAATAATAATAATAATAATAATAACAATAATAATCAATCACACTCGACCAACAGCCCTATAAACCACACAATTGGTACTTTTGAGCACACAGATCGCTCTCCGGTTACAATTAATTTCAATATTTTCATATGATGTTAATGAGAACGAGACAAGAATGTGTGGTGTGAAAGCAAGGGATCATCACATAGGATGGAGAGATAAAGAGGAAGTTGAAAGACTTCCCCGCAGGTCCGCTTAAGCATTCTGGGATAAATTGAATGGACCTCTGAATGACCCTGCTCATTAGTGGAGCAGAGGGAGGTTAAGGAGTAGCGTGTGTGAGCGTGCGTGTGTGTGTGAGCGCGCGTGTGTGTTTGTAAGAAAGAGGGTTTGCTGGAGCGATGGAGAGGGGGATTAATGAAGAGGTTAAAGAGGGGAACACGTCTGGTGGGAAGGGTCAGGCTCAGAGACTCAGATGAGTTATGGCAAAGCTGTTCCCATGACCCTTAGAGTTCATTTGTGTGGGTCTGTGCATGTACGCATGCATCTGAAATCAAGTCAACCACATTTTCAAGTAGACACTAAGCAGACCCTCGTGATTAGCTGAATTAATTCTACGTGGGGTTGAAAATAATAAGTGTAACAAGGCTGGAAAGCATGTACGTATCTCTTGTTGTGCAACAGTGGACAAGCTCGACAATCCCAGAAATGATTTTTCATTTGCATACGTATCTGTACTGAGCATGAGCATACACTATTCTTGAAAATCAAGTGGATGTTTTATTTGTTTCCTTTTTAGTGGATCATTGTGTTGAATCATGGCTTTGTTCATGCTCATGCTTATGCTCATGTTTATTTTATGTATTTATTTGTTTATTATTATTATTATTATTAATAATAATAATAATAACAATAACAATAATAATAATAATAATAATAATAATAATAATAACAACAACAACAACAACAACAACAACAACAACAACAATAATAATATGAAATTATACGTTTATAAAGCGCCTTTAAAATCAGCTTCTCAAATGGCTGAACACTATGCAAACAATACGATAAAATAATAAAATAATGTCTTTAAATGAACATTAAAAATATCATAGACAATTCTAACCAATGAAAGTCAATGGAATGTCCAAACAATATTTAAAAGACTCTGAACATTCATAACGATGCTTCTGGCATTTCTACTGTACTTATGTCACAGCTTCTAGCTTTCAAATATGTGTTTTTGATATATGAATTTATTTAATTGATTTGTTTGATTCTGTGATTCACTCTGTGTTCTCAGTAATGAAATTTCATTCAGTTTGCATCTTGATTTTATGTGTTTATTTTTAGCATATCCATTGAGGTTTTAGTAAACATAACACTTATTGTTTGTAAAATACACACTGATGTATATGCATTAATACTATTATATACACTACCGGTCAAAAGTTAAAAGTATTTCATGATTTAAATAAAATTATTCTGTTCATTAAGGCCGCATTTATTAAATGTAAAAAAATTGCTAAATTTATAAATATTTATTTATTAAATATTAATTTATTAATTACTTACTGTAGGTAATTTTAAATTAAATTATTACTCCAGTCATTAGTAATAATAAAAATAATAATAATAATAATAATAATAATTATTATTATTATTATTATTATAATAATTATTATTATTATTACATTGATTTATGAAGGATCGTGTGACTGAAAACTGGGGTAATGAAGCTGAAAGTTCTTCTTTAAAATCACTGGAATAAATCATTCAATTAAATTATAAACTACTTTTAAACAGTTTTTTTTATACAGTGCAATACCATTTTACAGTTTTACAATTTGTACTGTATTTTTGATGAAATAAATGCAGCCTTGGTGAGCAGAATAAGCTTATTTTAAAACATTTAAAAATCCTACTTACCCCAAATTTTTGAAAATATACTTTTTTAGTGTATATTTTAAAGATAACTAGGCGATATGCTTTATTTAAATCGGATACACACAGCTTAGGTTACTAGAACATTTACTCTATTCTTCTCTCAATTAAACAGACACTTTTATTATGTATTATGTACTTTTATTTACTTTTATTATGTTATTATGCTATATATAGAATCAATTCTGTGCTGCCTGAAGCGATTCAATAATTCCAATCCAACATAGTGTATGTAGGCTTTGTAAGACATTTGCATAAAGCCAGACAATGGTTTTGTGGTGTCAATGCGCTAAAAAGATGTTATTTTCTACCTGAAGCATTTCCAATGATGAGCATACACATTAATACTATGAAATCAACACAATTTTTACTGTTTGTTTACAAATAATCTTGAAGCCACTGTTGCAGAAATTCAGATTTGATTATGAGCCTTCGGTCACCAGTATACACTGTAAGCTGTACCATCAATCAGTCTGACCAATCAGATCAGAGTAGGCGTTCAGAAGGAGGGACTTAGAAAATCCAGATCCTTGAATGAACCACTGTAAGAAAAGCAGTGAAGCTATAATATAATTTATGTGACATTATGTGTCTTTGACTGGATGTAAACCTATTGCAAGTGACATTCAAAACAATACTGGGATTTTTATAACATCGACAGTTTAACATTTAACAAATTCACCTCACAATAGACGCAAATTCGAATCATGGGCAGGGCTTCTGTGTGCCCAGTGACTCTAGCTTCATTGCTAAATGGCTAACATGGATTTTATTTAGATAATACGAATAGATCATTTCAGAGGTGCACCCAGCTCTGTGAGTTCATCAACTCCTGCAGAAACTATACCTGGATGATACCTGGACTTCCGACTGAGCCGAGGCTAGTTTTATGAGCTGTTGACAGGTGTCGGCAGGAGGATTTCGGCTGGGGACACCAACAACAGGTGCTATGTCATAATCATGCCCCTACAAGAAAAAGCTCCTGATTGGTTAACACGGCGCAAATGTCCGTCGTTCACACCACCTCATTCATGTGAATTGCACCGCAGGATGTCTATTTGCATCTTTGCATTGACTTGATATTTAAATCACTCATGCTTGACATTTCATCCCCGTCTGGTGTGAACACAGCATAAGGCTCCCGGATAAAAAAAAAAAAGTGGATCGACGCCTGAATAAAAATAAATCACTGAAACTTTATTCAACATACCTTATGTTCTGTTACTTAGAAAGCCACACAGGTTTGGAACAACCAATAGATTAACTTTTTAATAATTTTTTTATTATTATCTATTTTTTTTGTAAATTAAATATCCAGTGATATACCTTAATGAGTTTATTTTTTGTTTGGAAGATATTTTGAAGAATGCTGATAAACAGGAGGAGATACAAAATATATATTTTTTCCTGTTTAGAAGACTTTTTTTTTTACATAATATTCATAATATTCATTTTGTAAATGAACTAACCCTTTAATAATTTTGACCACCTAAATCCACCCACTTTTCATTCCACACGTTTGTTGATCATTTTAGAATTTTTTGCTTTGGGATGCACACTTTTTTTTGGCAAACCAAACAGGATGAATACAATCGAAGAAGATGCAAAAGCACAATTTTTTTTTACTGTAACATTTAACCTGTATTTGAAATTACTGAATTACATTGTGTATTTTTTAAGGGCTGAATAGAATTTAACAGAAAAGGTACTGGCAATTTTCAACAAGGACAGGTTTTTTTTTTTTTTTTGAGTGTGTCTGAAGTGAAATTCAGCCTTGATCTTTGCTGTATTTTTGCCACTGGAGCCGCTGCAGCAGGATGTTGTCCTGCTCTGATGGGGTGTACTGGGAGGGCAGATCGCTGCACTTCAGCTTGAAAAGGTCACCGACAGCTCAAAGGACAGGCTGATCATTAAGTTGATTCTAAAAGCACTGTTTGTTATAGTGCAAGAGTGTCTCTTCAAAATGTTGCCCACTGGAGACTAAGGACAATCTAAAAAACCATCTACCAAGCATGCTCATACACACTATAGCTAACAGTACAACTAATTACATTATAACGCTGACGAGACACAAAGGGAGGACAAGACATTCTTCATGGTACAAATACTCTGAAAGGTGTTTGTAGGAATATGCTAACATTCCCAAATTTAAAGGGATAGTTCACCAAATAATTACAAATTATTTACTTGATTCCTGTTGTCATTATTATTTATACTATATGACTTTCTTTATTGTTTAAATCACAGCGATATGCATCGAAAAACAGCGGTTACAGTACAATATATTGCAACACTGTGAGCAATACAGAATATTGCAATATTTATTTACTTGTTTCATTATTGTATGATTATTATTGTTATTACTATTATACATTTAATTTAATTCAGAAAAAGGATTGTCTATAATAGAGATGTACCGAAATGAAAATGAAAGCTGAACATTCTAGATAAACTTTGCCAAAAACTGAAACCAAAAATGCTTTGTAATAATTATATATTATATTAATAAATAATATAACAACATTTTGTAATTTTAAAAATTAACTTATACTGATTTAAAAAAAACACATGCCAATGAAATAACAATAATGTATTGACTGTACAATTTTAATGACACTGAAAGAGTAAAGAAACGTGTCCTGTCAGTGTATTATTTGACTGAACTTTACTTTTCCAGTGAGCATTTGTAATTCATGCATAGATAAGAGGCTACATGTACATGAGTGGAACATCCACACAGCAAAATACTGAGCTATTTTGAACTTAGAAGCTAGTTAGTGGTGTTGACAATAAGCCATTTAATTGAATGGGTTTCATAGCGCAGAGCTTTCTGCATCCAATTAGATGTGAAAGCCACTTCAGAGCACACAAGTGACTACAGCTAAAGGGAGAGTGAAACCAGTATTTGGCAACAAAAAATTTGGTCCATCCCTAGTTTATAGTAAATCAATGCAAAAAGAATAATAAATGAAGTATAAAAATCACTTGAAACTTGTGTTTTCAGCAAAGGGATCTACATTCAATATACATGAGCTAGTTTAATTCATTCAGCTTGCTGCTAACTACTGGGAGCTGGGTTTGCTAATGCAAATGCTTAATGTGTAGCCTTACACATGCTGTCACAGTACATGTTCAAAGATGAGAAAACTGTTATCTAGCATCAGAGATTAAACAAACAATATTATTATTTTTGAGAATCAATCGGACATCCACTTATGCACCGTATATAAGGATGACATCTGAAAACACCAATAGGACAACAGTCCTACATACTCGGTGCCTGTGTAAGAAGATGTATCTTACCATAACTGCAGTAGGCAGTATCTGTACTCTCATTCCACAAAAGGAAACCAGAACTACATATATTCAATCCAAACCAAATATTTAATCAAAACAGCATTTATGTATTAGTTTCACAGTACTTCTTGCTCAATACAGAGCTATTTGTTCATGTAAATACATCTGATAATCTGATAATCCATATTGTTTGCAGATATTTATGGAATGACAGCTGGCTTTATGTGTTCCATTTCGTCACTTCAGCTTTTGTCTTCGCGCTTTGATTTGTATCTGCGAGCCAAGTGGCCACAGCCATATCACCATGCAGCCCAAAATCGGTTTCTCACTAAAAGCAGGGCTAAGCCTGGTCAGTACATGGATAGGAGACCACATAGGAAAACTAGGTTGCTGTTGGAAGTGGTGTTAGAAAGGCCAACAGGGGGTGCTCAACCTGTAGTCTGTGTGAGTCCTAATGCCCCAGTAAAAATTGAAGGGGACACCATACTGTCAGTGGGCGCCGTCTTTTAGAAGAGACATTAAACTGAGGTCCTGAATCTCTGTGGTCATTAAAAATCCCATGGCACTTCTCGTAAATAAGTTGTAACCCTGATGTCCTGGCCAAATTCCCTCCAACGGCATTATGGCCTCCCAATCATGCCCCTCCACTGAATTGGCTATATCACTGTCTCTCCACTCCACCAACAGCTGGTATGTGGTGAGCGCACTGGCGTCAATGTCCTGTGGCTGCCGTTGCGTCATCCAAGTGGATGCTGCACACTGGTGGTGGTGTGGAGAGACCCCATCTCATGAATATGAAGCGCTTTGGGTGTATGGCCATAAATGCACTATATATATATACACATTACATTGAATTACATTACAAGTGAGCCTGACAAGATTCGATGTGTAAGAGACATCAAACAATCGATCCAGACATATGCTCACCGATGGCCCAACACTTCCCAGGGGCCAACCATTAGCTTGGTGTGTCCCAATCTTTACATGGTTGAGCAGAAGCAGGACGTTTTCTTTAAAAGCCATGTAAACCGGTAGTGGCAACAGACTATTATTTTATGATAATGACATATTTCCAACCAAAACAAAATATAGAGTAGGACTGGGGTTCATTTCTATGCTCCTCCTCTCATCTTTCACCTCCTCTCATCTTTCACCTTTCACCTGCTGCTGCAAACGATTGGACATGCATGGTTTTATTTCAAGCATATTTCACCCAATCCGTCAAACTAGTATAATCAGAGAAAGACAGCAGTTCCAGAGCGGAAGCAGATTTTGAGTCAAATGGTCAGATTTTGATTAAAGAAAATGTTTTCAGCATATTAGCATTAACGATAATATATCAATGATTACAATTTGATTTCATGTAGACTTTAAGAACCCCCCTTTTGTCGTTTGGAAAGAAAGTAGGATTTATGCCATTGAAACAACATCAGGGTGAGTAAACGATGCCTTCCATTACCAGAAAAGACAACCACAAATCAACAGTTCTTAAAAATAAAAACAAACATAAACATAACATAAAAACAAAACTTGCTTTTAAGAGTCCGTCAAAACCAGAGATGTAACTGACCTCTCTGTCAATGCCCGCAGCGATGGTGCTGATCTCTCCGGTGGCTCCATTAATTGTAAACATGTTGGGAATGGGGATGTGAGGCGTCTGGCTCAGGATGCGATAGTGCACCAGTCCATTCGCCGTGGTGCTGTCGTCAGCGTCAAAGGCCGTTACCTGCATTACAGAAGTGCCTACAGAGGGAGAGAGGTAAACAAGCGTGAATCAAAACACTAATGCATGCATAATCGCTCTGTTTCTGACACAAAGCAGCTGCGCTTGTTTGTCCAAGTCGCTAGGAACAAACACGCACAAGCGGTGGCCATTTGATCCGTGATTCAGACTGCTTGTGTCAGAGCCATGTCCAAATGTCACATCTGATCCCGGGCTCTTTCTCACCTACGCTGTCTCATCTTCTTCAGCCCTGATTCTGCTCTCCATACAAAATCTGCTCAGTAATGAGGGCTTGTCTGCCTCATCTCTGTCATTATGTTTCAGCTCCTCTATAGCTAGGCATTGTTAAAGTCCAAATTAATTTATTGATATAAATGGATAGTAAAGTTCATTATTTTATATTATTTTAAATTTGGCAGCACAGTGGCTCAGTGGTTAGCGCTGTCGCCTCACAGCAAGAAGGTCGCAGCTGGGCCAGTTGGCATTTGTGTGGAGTTTGCATGTTCTCCCCATGTTCGTGTGGGTTTCCTCTGAGTGCTCCGGTTTCCCCCACAGTCCAAAGACATGTGCTATAGGTGAATAAAATAAACTAAATTGGTCGTAGTGTATGAGTGTTTGTGTGTGTAAATGTGACAATGTGTATGGGTGTTTCCCAGTACCGGGTTGCAGCTGGAAGGGCATCCGCTGCATGAATCATATGCCAAAATAGTTGCCGGTTCATTCCGCTGTGGTGACCCCTGATAAATAAGGGACTAAGCTCCAGAAAAATGAATGAATGATGTATTTTGAGCCCCTTTCACTCATATAGACCTTTCCAGAAAATTACCGGCAATTTTTCGGAAAGGGCTCGTGTGAAAAGGCCTTTTTTTTATATTGGTAAATTTGTTTTGACAATTTTCTGGAAAGATAAGTTGTAACATTACCAGTAGTTTGCTGAAATGCTGCTTTGTGTGAACGCAAAAGAAAAATTTCCAGAAAGAGCACGTTCATGTTTTCCAGACACATTTAGCTGCTAGTAGTTAGTGAGATAACATTTCTATGTGTAAACATTTAGCTACGGCTTGCGCTTCTGCTTTTTGATAGACCTGGGACAAAGCAGCTGCATGAATGTTAAAGCTTTAAATAAAATTGAAACCATCAACAAAAGCCCGACCCCTTCTATGTTTACAAATACTGTACAAGCACAGCCGTTTAGAGGTCATTTCTGGTTAATGATGTCAGAATTTACTGGTATTTTGAAATGGATGTGTGAATGGTCTTTTCCGGAAAAATTCCGGAACGTCCTTGCCTGTGTGAACAGCGTTTTTTTTTATTTACCGGTAAAGTTGTTCTGGAAATTTTCCGGATATTTACTGATAATACTGTGTGAAAGGGGCTAATGTTTAAATAAAAAATACTCAACATGATACATTAAATAAAGCAGTAAACAAAAATATAAAATAGCTTATATATAATAGACGAGTCTTCGCTGAGGTCCAGCATTCTCCAGCCTCCAGCGCCTAGACTGCAGCTCTGCACAAAACGTTTGGCCATAGGAGAAATGGTCGTGCCCAACTGAGCCTGGTTTCTCTTTAGGTTTTTTTTTTAAATTCTTCACTTTCACCAATTGGTGAAGTTTTTTCCTCACCGCTGTCACCACTGGCTTGCATGGTTCAGGATCTGTAGAGCTGCACATCGATGGAATTGCTCTTCAGTGTTTGGACTCTCAGTAGTGATTATTAAACCACACTGAACTGAGTTAAACTGAACTGAACTTAAACACTGAAAACTGAACTGACACTGTTTCAATTTACTATAATCTTCTATGAGAAGCTGCTTTGACACAATCTAAAAGCGCTATAGAAATCAAGGTGAATTGAATTGAATATAATAAATCAATTATTTAGTTCTTAACAATTATTGTATTAATCTCCACTCCCCATCCCTGCTACATTCTAAGTGGGATTATTAATTATTGTACAAAATTGTTCATATCAACATTACAAATTATTAAATGCTTTCATAATTTTTTTTAACACAACACTTAAATGTATGTATTATGTAAGTTTATGTATATTAAATTTAATGTATAATGTATGTAAGTTTTGAACATGCTGTTGTATATTGTGATATACACTACCTGACAAAAATCTTGTAGTCAATCCCAATTTTAAGAGAAACAAATAATAACTTGACTTCTAGTTAATCATTTGGAAACGTGACAGAAGGTAGATTTTTCCAATGAATCATCTGTTGAACTGCTTCCCAATCATAACACATACTGCAGAAGACCTATTGGAACATGCATGGGCGCAAGATTCTCACCGAAATCAGTGAAGCTTGGTGAAGGAAAAATCATGGTTTGGGATTACATTCAGTATGGGGGCATGCGAGAGATCTCCAGAGTGGATGGCAACATCAACAGCCTGAGGTATCAAGACATTTGTGCTGCCCATTATATTGTAAATAACAGGAGAGGGCAAATTCTTCAGCAGGATAGTGCTGCTTATACTTCAGCCTCCACATCAAAGTTCCTGAAAGCAAAGAAGGTCAAGGTGCTCCAGGATTGGCCAACCCAGTGACCAGACATGAACATTATTGAGCATGTCTGGGGTAAGATGAAGGAGGAGGCATTGAAGATGAATTCAAAGAATGTTGATGAACACTGGGAGTCCTGCAAGAATGAATCCTTTGCCATTCCAGATGACTTTATTTGAGTCATTTCATTGCAGAGATGTACTGATGCAGTACTCCAAGCTTAAGGGAGTCAAACACAATATTAATTCTTTTTCCATTTCACCATGACTTTATATTTTATACTGTACATTATTTTCCTCCGGGTGCTCCGGTTTTCCCCACAGTCCAAAGACATGCGGTACAGGTGAATTAGGTAGGCTAAATTGTCCGTAGTGTATGAGTGTGAATAATTGTGTGTGTGCATGCTTCCCAGAGATGGGTTGCGGCTGGAAGGGCATCCGCTGCATAAAATCGTGCCGGATAAGTTGGCGGTTCATTCCGCTGTGGCAACCCCGGATTAATAAAGGGACTAAGCCGAAAACAAAATGAATGAATGAATGTACATTATTTCTGTTAAGTGACAAGACTTTTAGTCTAAGCAAAATCAGACCTTATTGTCCTAATTAAATAATTAAAAAGCCAAGACATAGTCATATTTTATTTTGGTAAAATAAACATAATCTTGAGGTTTTGCCTTTCATATAAGCCACTTCAGACACCAAATGATCAACTAGAAGACAAGTTTTTATTTGTTGTTTCTAAAACTTGCAGAGGCGACAAGACTTTTGTCAGGTAGTGCATTTGTTTTATAATTGTTGACTTTTTAATTTAGTTGACACATGCTTAAATTGTGCATTGTTAAGGGACTAATGTCAGTTGTATTATTATCTGTCTCTTTCTGGTTTGTTTGTCATGGTTTATGTGCGTGTGTCCATTTTGTTGTTTTTTTACTGTTGTTCTTTGTTTAATGTTTACTAATCTGTTTTTTTTCTTTATTCTGGGAACTACACTTTTATTATACTTTATACTTTAATTAAATTTCTATGAACCAAAATGATCTGCAGTATTACTAAAAGTAAAACAATTTCAAATAAAAAATGATAAGGAAGAACTTTCGTTTATTTCAAAGCTATGACCAAAACAATATCGACTTCAAAAGTTCCTTCTCTTGCCTGCATTTGCGTGCTTTAACTGGCGTGTTTAAAAACAGCAGTTTGATCCTAAACGTGTATGAGTGTGAAATGTGTGTTGCGTGAGTGTGATGCGGATGGGGGTCCGAATGGCCTTTAGTCCCCGAAACATGTTTATCGATTTCTGAGAGCTTGTCTCACACCGTCTCAAAATGTGAGCGAGCAATTAGAGGCCTCCAAATAGAGAAACGCAGGATAAAGTTCCTTGCGACGTGGGCAAAATGTCACCCTGTCATTCTGCGTTAATGTCACTCCGTGGCTCCAGTGTCCCAGTCGCTTCTGTCATTTAATATTAATGGCCAGCGCGACCCAGAAAGCAGGTTCGAAGAGGGCGGCCACATGTTTAGCCACAGCTTTCTCTGTAATTGTGCGGAGATAGTGCCATCATTTCATGACAACACACCTACGAGGGGATAATTGTGGCTGAGAGTTCTATTTCAAAGTTCATTAAGTTTCAGAGCAGAATCTGTCAGTGCGCCCCATGAGGAAAAGGAAAAGGAAAGAATGAGCGAAGGGAGAAGAAAAACAATTAAGGCCACTTCTGATAGGGCTACATCAATTTTTGAACAAGCGGATAGCGTGCGGACGGATGACGAAGACAAAAAGAGTTGCATGTCAACTCTGTCGCCTTCAATTTTCAACGAGTGTCATTCTGTAACGGGATTAAATGCTCTTTATGTGTAAAAGTGAGAGAGATGACCGTGCAGGAAATGGTTAACCCCTGGGCCTTTTCAATTGCTTTTTAATTTGAAAACTAATTCAATGCTGTAATTGCTTTTCGACTTAAACCACTGAAGCTCAAAATTCCTCCTTTCATTAGACGCGTGCTGGTCGGGAGACTCTCTCTTTCACAGGTGTATAAGAAATTGGGGAGTCATTAGTTTTAACAAGTTTAACATAACCAGTCTGAGAATGGAAACCGACCCTTGCAGCGCCGGGGCGGTTAAAAACGAAATATACCATCTGTCTGATGTGAAAATAAGTACAGTAGTAAGGCGCCAAAGCCATCTCGCCATCACTTTGTTCTAATTTTCAATTGCGTACTGCTAGATCACGATGTGCTGAATATTTAGCAACAAATAAATAGCTCTCTAAACTTGACTGAGACATATTATTATGTCACAATATACATGTAACAATAAAGAACATATAATAGAAATATAATATTATCAACAAATATGATCATATATATAATATATTTACATATAGGCAATAAAATAATAATAATAAAATAAATGATAATAATAATAATAATAATAATAATAATTTATACTTGACTGAAGCATATTATTATGTCACGATATACATTTAATAACAATAACAGAAATACATTTAATATTATACATAATTTACAAAAATGCATACTATATAATATACCTATGTGTAGGCATAATAATAATAATAATAATAATAATAATAATAATAATAATAATAATAACAAAAATAATAATAACATACATGAAAAAAGAACTTAAAATAATAATCATTAAAGAATTAGTTATATTTATCATCTGTCTGGTGCAAAAATAAATGCAGTATTAAGGTGAAAAATCCATCTTTCACTTTTTTTTCTTGCTGTCACAATTTTATACTGCTTTAAAGTATGCTAGATCACAACATGCTAACACTTAAAATAAAAATGCTCTCTTTTCTTGGCTGAGGCATATTATTATGTCACAATATACAGTGGGGAAATTAGTATTGAACACCTCACCATTTTTCTCAGAAAACAAATTTCTAAAGGTGCTTGCGATTTGAAAATCTCATTAGATGCTGGTAACAACCAAATAAATCAATATACAGTATGCAAATAAAAAAAAAATAGTTTCCAATTTAGTTATGTGAAATAAAATGAAATGAGGAAAAAATATTGAACACATGAAGAAACTGAGCTGTAGGAAGGCAGCGAAAGCCCAGACAGCAGCTGAAATCTCTCAGTAGTTATTCAGCAACCCTCTGCCCTTTCTCATATATATATATATATATACAGTTAAAGTCAGAGTTATTAGCCCCCCTGAATTATTTGCCCCCCTGTTTATTTTTTGCCCCAATTTCCCCAAAAAGAGAGAAGATTGTTTTCAACACATTTCTAAACATAATAGTTTTAATAACTCATTTCTAATAACTGACTTATTTTATCTTTGTCATGATGACAGCAAATTATATTTTACTAGATATTTTTCAAGACACTTCTATACAGCTTAAAGTGACATTTAAAGGCTTAACTAGGTTAATTAGGTTAACTAGGCAGGTTAGGGTAATTAGGCAAGTTATTGTATAATGATGGTTTATTCTGTAGACAATCGAAAAAAAATGCTTAAAGGGGCTAATAATATTGACCTTAAAATGGTTTTTAAAAAAATTCTAACTGATTTTGTTCTAGCCAAAATAAAACAAATAAGGCTTTTTCAGAAAGAAAAAAATATTATCAGACATACTGTAAACATTTCCTTGCTCTGTTAAACATAATTTGGGAAATATTTAAAAAAGAAAAAAAATTCAAAAGGGGGCTAATAATTCTGACTTCAACTGTATACAAAATAAAGATCAGACCTACAGAACCATCAAGATTTTTACACTCTGTTGAAGTCTGTGAAAAACTCACACCTGAGCATTGCATGCGACTTCATTCTCCACATGAGAGGCGTCTTCAAGCTGCCATCACCAAACAAGCCTTTTATATAAAGTAATAAATACATTTCAGTAGTTCAGTCCTTTCTCCTTGTGTCATTTTATTGTATTATATAATAACTATAACTAATTCAGATTTTTTGTTTGTTTGGTGTCAACAGATCCTTTAAAAATATTATTCCCAGGAAAAAACATGATATATCCAATACCTATTTCTCCCACTGTATTAATAACAACAAAATAATGCAACATGTAATATACAATGTGCTTATATTAATTACATATATACCTGTCACAGATAATAATAATATTAATAATAATTCATTCATTCATTCATTCATTCATTCATTTTCTTATGGCTTAGTTCCTTTATTAATCTGAGGTCGCCACAGCAGAATGAACTGCCAACTTATCCAGCACATGTTTTACACAGCTGATGCCCTTCCAGCTGCAACCCATCTCTGGGAAACATACACTACGGACAATTTTAGCCAACCCAATTCACCTGTACTGCATGTCTTTGGACTGTGGGGAAAACCAGAGCACCCGGAGGAAACCCACGTGAACGCAGGGAGAACATGCAAACTCCACACAGAAACACCAACTGACCCAGCCGAGGCTCGAACCAGCGATCTACTTGCTGTGAGGTGACAGCACTACCTACTGTGCCACCGCGTCGCCCATTAATAATAATATTAATATTAATAACATGTTATAAAATATTAAAAGAAACTATTAAAATATTTATTACATTATAATATTAAAAACAATTATATTGTAAAGCACTCTGGAGACTCTCTCCTTTACAGGTGTGTACAAAATTGTGCAGTCATTAGTTTTAACAAATTCCCCATTCCATCTGAAAATGGAAAGCAACCCTTGCAGTGCCGGTAAAAAGCAAAATACAGCATCTGTCTGATGCAAAAATAAGTATTCTCCTCAAGCCCGAGCACGCTGAATCCATCTAGCCAGCACTTTGTCCCAATTTTCAATTGCTTACGGTATGACTAGATCACAACGTGCTTACATTGAAAATTCGACATAAAAGCTCTCTATACTTGGCTGTCCATCCGAGAGAAGCTGCTAGCCAAACTAAACCAGTCCTCCAAGCTGTTATCACGGGGTTTTTCCAGCGCAGATTACACTCAACACTGTCTCACACCACCCTCATGGTGAGGCTTTCAAAGCAAATCTGTTTTGTCAGGGCCGCAGCCATATGGAGTCCTTTGAGGACTATGAAGAGGCAAATGACTTTTTCCTGCATAAAAAAGAGCCAGAGGCAGACGCCTACTTTAAGTCCATTAAACTGATTGAAACATTCGTCTCTCCTCTCAGCACTGGCGTTTTCGTCTCTCTTGCGTGGACGTCGGGGCCTAATTAACCCCCATGGCCAGCTGTCTGAGGTTGAGATTTGAGGAGCGTCCACTGTTAGCAAATTTCCTTATCGCCTGTATGAGCTGGAAGTGTGAAAACTGAATTTTCTAGCCGCGCCGCTTTGTTGCTGTGGCTTGTTTTTCTCCACGACAGACAGCAAAAATATCCCCCTTGTCATTGGTTATTTAGGCGGCGGAGGAACAGAGAACCGAGTAAACAAGGATACATCTGACCAAAAATATGAGAAGGGATCGGTGTTGATTTTTCAGGCCAGTAAAATGGCAAACAACAGAGAATAGTTTGAAATTGGGAGCAAAAAAAGAAGAGGATAATTTCAACGGATAATTGGCGACAGAAGTTTCTTGAGCTGGGAAAATATGAGTTTTTGTAATCACTGTCATTGGGTGGTTCAACTGACTTTTTGCCATGCACATTTTCTACTTGGTATTGGGGAATAGAAAGAGAGAATTGTGATTAATTATTGAGAAAAAGAACAAGAGAAATGCTCATTCCTTTGAGAACGTATAAAAAGTGCAAAAGCTGGCTCAAGTGCTTTAAAGATTGTTACTAAAACTGGATAATTCCCAAAAACACAATTTATGAGCCTTTTATTTATTTATGCTTCTTGTCTAGGTTGGGAATGTACTTTTGTTCTTCCTCATAGAATGCTTTACACATTTTTTACACTGCAGTATAGCTTTATCTGAACCAACATCTCTGATCAGGGGCATGGTAGCTCAGTGGTTAGCACTGTTGCCTCACAGCAAGAAGGTCGCTGGTTGGAGTCCCAGCTGGGCCAGTTGGCATTTCTGTGTGGAGTTTACATGTTCTCTCTGTATCTGTGTGGGTTTCCTCCGTGTGCTCCGGTTTCCCCCACAGTCCAAAGACATGCAATATAGGTGAATAGAATAAACTAAAATTGGCTGTAATGTATGAGTGTGTGTGTGAATGATCATTCTGCTGTGGTGACATCTGAAATAGAGACTAAGCCGAAGGAAAATGAATGAATGCATGAACATCTCTAATCATCCTTTTGTTGTGTTCTGGTGTTTTGATATTATCTCACAATATCCATTTAGACTGTGTGAATTGTGCAGCTACACGCCTTACTATCCCAATCTGTTGCAAATGTTTAAATAAAAAAAACATCACAATTACTATACACTATAAACATCTTCATTCATTTTCCTTCTGCTTAGGCCCTTTATTCATTAAGGGGTCGCCACAGCAGAATAAACCGCCAACCTATCCAGCCCAGGTTTTACACAGTGGATGCCCTTCCAGCTGCAACCCAGTATTGGGAAACATACACTCTCACATGCACACACATACAATCATCCAATTTAGTTTATTCAATTCGCCTATAGCACATGTCCTTGGACTGTGGGAGAAACAGGAGCACCTGGAGGGAACCCATGCCAACACGAGGAGAACACTCTAGAAACTCTACACAGAAATGCCAACTGGTCCAGCCAGGACTCGAACCAGCAGCCTTCTTGCTGTGAAGCGACTGTGCTAACCACTGAGCCACCATGTTGCCCCACTGTAAACATCTTTTGTAAAGAAAAAAATAATAATTTTACAAAAAAAAACAAGTTTGGTGTTTCAATTAAAAACAAACAAACATATATATCTCTAATTTAACAGTTTACTTGTCACTTTACTACGGATTTCTGAGAGAAACATTTTCCACACATTTTGTTTTCAGTTTATGTATGTTTAAAATGTATATACACATTTTAGATTCCATAATAATTAGCATGTATTAAATTACAAGCTTTTACACACAGAATGCATATTAATTGCAAGTAAAGTTTTAATCAAGTTTAGTTTCAAATATTTTCTGAGAAAATAAAATGTTAAAATATGTGTGAAATAATGCATCACCATTTCACGTTTCACCAGACAACTTTAATTTTAATCAGTTAATCCAGATTCAGCTATTAATTTTTTCAGTTACACAAAATTAACTGTACATATATTTTAGTCAGTCTGTCTTGATGTAAGCTGACATGACTAGAAACATCCATCTGATTATTGGTAAAACTTCTGTAAATCACGGCAAAAACATAAAAAGTAAAAAGCTTTTTGTAGCTTCATTCATTCATTCATTTTCTTAGTCCTTTTATTACCTGGGGTCGCCACAGTGGAATGAACCGCCAACTTAAGCAGCAAATGTTTTACGTAGCGGATGCCCTTTTAGCTGCAACCCATCACTGGGAAACATCCATACACACTCATTCAAACATATACACTACAGACAATTTAGCTTACCCAATTCACCTGTAGCGCATGTCTTTGGACTTGTGAGGGAAACCGGAGCACCCGGAGGAAACCCACACAAACACGAGGAGAACATGCAAACTGCATACAGAAATGCCAAATGACCCAGCCAAGGCTCGAACCAGCAACCTTATTGCTGTGAGGCAATTGTGCTTCCCACTGCGCCACCGTGACACCTCTTTTTGTAGCTTATGATATAATAAACACATTCGCTCATACACACACTTTATTTATTTATTTATTTATTCATTTTATATTTATATATTCATTTTTATATTCATATTTATTTATTTATATTCATTTTATATTCTTTTTTTTTTTTTTTTGGCGTAGTCCCTTTATTAATCAGGGGTCGCCACAGCGGAATGAACCGCCAACTTATCCAGCGTTTTTTTTACACAGCGAATGCCCTTCCAGCTGCAACCCAACACTGGGAAACACCTATACATTCTTGCATTCACACACATACACTACGGCTAATTTAACTTATTCAATTTACCTTTACAGCATGTCTTTGGACTGTGGGGGAAACCAGAGCAACCGGAATAAACCCACGTCAACACGGGGAGGACATGCAAACTCCACACAGAAATGCCAACTGATCCAGCTGGAGCTCAAACCAGCAAGCTTCTTGCTGTGAGGCGATCATGCTACCCGCTGCGCTACCTACCTATTTATTTATTTATTATTATTTTTTATTAATAAAATATACAAGACTATGTAAATTATGATTAAGTAAATATCAACTTAACTTTTTTATATCTACAACACACACACAAGAAAAAAAAGAAGTCTAGATTCAAACTAAACAGTTTAATTTGATCCAGGTCTAAATCACCGCTGAATTGGATTAAACTTAAATTGGATCAGTCGTCTAAATGCGCAGTAATTGGGTGATTACTTGTGTTTAGCCAGCAACGAACACAATTCAATTACTCCATGTGTCTTCACCTTCAAATGGGTATTTGCCAATGAAATCAGTGATGTATCATTTAAAGTTGGATGGCTCTGCTGAATTGATCTGATAAGTTCACATACATCTGCGGTGGGCGATAAGGACACTTCCCTGCCTGCTCCTCTTTGAACGTGGCCCGTAGTGCAGAGGCTGATGGGAAATCCGCTGTAATACTTCAGAGACACTCTGATATGAGCATCTGTTTGGTCTAAGCTTCCCCTCGGTGAGTTAAACTGATAAACATGTTCCTTCAACGCTCACGTTTAAAATGTACAAAACATCTGCTGTGATTAAATCCTCGTGATCGCACAAGATCAACAGGCAATATTGGCACTGCCATTTTCAAGGCAACGAGATTAACTGCGGTCTCACGAGGACAGAGAGCCCAGTTTAGCTTCAATTCTAGAGGACTTGATGTTTTTAATTCATAATATGTTGTTGGTGGAGGGCAGAGGCATAACAGGGCTGTGTAAGCCTATTGTGAGTAGATTGTAAAAATGATTGTGTGACTAATTTTAATGTTACAAACTTGCTGTATGATCGATGTTAATGTTTCCCAAAAGTATCATAAAGAAAGTATCGCTTGAAAATTATTGTAGATCTACAAGTTTTCTTCAATAATCATTAAAGCTCTACGTGCAGCATGAGAACACAATCGGCAGATTATGCTTGTAACTTTATATAAGTGCTGTTCTATACAAAAGTCTGACCATATATGAACGTATACATACACTCACCGGCCACTTTATTAGGTATACCTTACTAGTACCTGGTTGGACCCCCTTTTGCCTTCAGAACCGCCTTAATCCATTGTGGCACAGATTCAACAAAGTACTGGAAATATTCCACAGAGATGTTGGCCCGTACTGACATGATAGCATCACGCATTTGCTGCAGATTTGTTGGCTGCACATCCATGACGCGAATCTTCCATCCACCACATCCCAAAGGTGCTCTATGGGATTGAGATCTGGTGACTGTGGAGGCCATTTGAGTGCAGTGAACTCATTGTCATGTTCAAGAAACAAGTCTGAGATGATTTGCGCTTTATGACATGGTAGATGGGTACACTGTGGTCATAAAAGTATGGACATGGTCAGCAACAATACTCAGGTAGGCTGTGGCATTGACACAATGCTCAATTGGAACTAATTAATCCAAAGTGTGCCAAGAAAATATCCCCCACACCCTTACACCACCACCAGCAGCCTGAAACGTTGACACAATTTAGGATGGATCCATGCTTACATGTTGCTGACGCCAAATTCTAATTCTACCAAACGTCGCAGCAAAAAAACAAGGCTCATCAGACCAAACAACTTTTTCCCAATTTTGGTGACCTTGTGCGAATTGTAGCCTCAGTTTCCTGTTCTTAGCTGACAGGAGTGGCACCCAGTGTGGTCTTCTGCTGCTGTAGCCCATCCGCCTCAAGGTTCAACATGTTGTGCGTACCTGCATACCTTGATTGTAATGAGTGGTGATTTGAGTTACTGTTCCCTTTCTATCAGCTCAAACCAGTCTGGCCATTTTCAGAACTGCCACTCACTGGATATTTTCTCTTTTTCGGACCATTCTTTGTAAACCCTAGAGATAATTGTGTGTAAAAATCCCAGTAGATCAGCAGTTTCTGAAACACTCAGACCAGCCCGTCTGGCACCAACAACCATGCCATGTTTAAAGTCACTTAAATCACCTTTCTTCCCCATTGTGATGCTCAGTTTGAACTGCAGCAGATCGCCTTGACTATGTCTACATGCCCAAATGCATTGAGTTGCTGCCATATGATTGGCTGATTAGAAATTTGCAATAAGGAGTAGTTGGACAGGTATACTTAATAAAGTGGTCGGTGAGTGTAATATTGTTGCTTATATATTTTGAACATATATGTAGCCTATTTTTGTCGTTTCAGTCATTGAAAAATAATTGTATGATATAAATGGAAATGTTTGCAATATTTTGAAACATACGTTGCATATATGACATTTTATATATTTGAAATCTAAACATACAATGACATACAAATAAACTTCTGTCATTTACGAAAATTTCATATATACATTAGAATAGTCAAAAGCAAAGCCAAAACTGGAGATAATCTAAAAAAATAAATAAAATAAAAAACTTAATGGATTGCAGTCCAATAATGAGTACACACAAAATGTATATTTCAGAGAAAAATATGAAATAAAAAATAAACATGAAAAATCAAGAGAAACATAAAAAAATTCATAAAATTTAATTTAGTTTGTATATTTTTGGTGTTGCAATAACTGGTACAGTATCACTTTATTTTGATGGTCCCTTTAACACATTTTGTTGAATTTAGGTTACATTGCATCTACATGCCAACTAATTCTCAATAGATTACAAGTAGACTGTTAGGTTGGAGTTAGGGTTAGGGTTAGTGTAGACTACTAATACTTAAATAGGTAATTGGCATGTAGCTGCAATGCCACTTTTAGTCAACAAAATGTGCAATAGGGAGCATCAAAATAAAGTGTTACCCAAATAACTAGTTTTGATTCAAGTATATTATCTTATAGATGTTATGTGACCAAACTCATAATTTTTGTTTTAATGCACCAAAAATGATTGCATATATGCAATGTAATTATAATTCAATATTTTGTACACTTTTTTGTACACTTTTTGTACACTCTATTATTAGACATTAGACATTAGAACTTTATTTTTGTTGTATTTTTCATATAACGAAATTTGTTTGGTAGCTCTTAGACACCAGCAACAATAAGAAATATATATAGAACAAACAAAAATATCAACAATAAACAAAAAAGCACAGTCCTAGTGCAGTAAAGTGCATGGAGCATGAATTGTTCTCACCTTCAGTGCCCTAGAATTTACAGTGCTCAGCTTAATTGAGTACACCCCATTTTGAAAATGAATAGTTTTATCCATTTCTCAGTGAATATAGGCAATGCATTTCGGTGCTCTTAAACAAAGCAGATTTAATAAACAGATTTACTTATTAAAATAATATTATAGTTACCAAACATATTTAGAAATCGAAAGATAATACAAGTAAATTCAAGCAAAATATTGCAAAAAAAAAAAAAAATAAATACAACCTATTTTAGTCATTGATTACAACCTACAAAATATTAACTAAATAATTTATTTTTTGCTTCTCTTGATTTTTCCTGTTTTAAATTTGTATTTGATATTTTTCTATAACATATAAATTTGGCTGTAATAGTTTTTGGACCATTTGTGTAAGTTATTTTGTTAGATAAGCACCAGATTTGGTATGTGAGTGTGTGTCTGTGTGTATTAGGGGGAAATGCACACTACTACTCTTTTAAATTAGTTTAGAAATTAAAAAAAAAAAAATACTGAATACAACATTCATGTAAAAATTGTATAAAATATGCTTCAAATACTGGGGAAAAATAAAAATAGTGATAAACTCAAAAAAAATAAATAAATCAATCAATGACTTGCACGGACATGCACAAAACCTCCCTTAATCACTAATCTGCAAGGAATGATGATTAAATGTTTAGTATATGACTCCATAAAATAGTTATATTTCAGCATTTTGGAAAGAGCGACTCCTAAATTAGGTGCATTTTTTGTTGCAACGAGCGCTCATAACCTTACACATACAGAATGCTCATAAGAGCCAAGATACATCGTTATCTGGAAACCCGGCCCAGAACAGCCTGTAATGCGTCCGCTTTCCATGGATAATTTACAGTGCTTGTTTGGCGTGGAGCAAACCCACGCTCTACTGAAGGATAACACTAAATGTTTTTTCCTCTTTGTTTATGAATTCCCTCAAGATTCAAGTTTTCTGTGAGGAGAGCTCAACAAAATAAAGACTAAAGTTTTGTCCTTGGAGGGAGGATTTCTGGGCCGTAACGGTGCAGAAGTTTGGACAGAATCTGACTCACAGTCTGGGTTTTCGCTGATCAGCCACTCGACTCTGACGGCTGGAGAATAAAGGAGAATCTCAACCTGTGTTTGTTAGACACCACAGGAAAGCCGCTTCAAAGAGCACAGAGAAGCGGGCCGATTCACATGGGGTATTCATTTAATCATCAGAAGAAAGCAGAAGATTCACTTGTCCCTCTTGGTTTATTATAGTAGTAATCTAATGCAAACTTTAAATATTGAAAATGATAATTAGAAATTTTTCCCAGGACTGCATCCGCTGCATAAAACTTATAATGGAATAGTTGGCGGTTCATTCTGCTGCGGTGACCTCTGAAATAGAGACTAAGCTGAAGGAAATTTAAGAATGAATGATTCGAAATTTAGCTTATTGTCTTTTGTGCATAAAATGCCTACATAACAATGTTTCTTATGGTTGAGATTCAGTGTAAACACATTTAGATGGCTACTGAGCAATATTAAAAAATGTGTGTGTGAATGCAAAGTTTATTTAGATGATGTCCTATTTTATATGTAATTACATTGTAATAATACAGAATGACATATATATCAATTATATAATTAATAATAATAATTAGTAATAAAGCAGCTGTATATATTGGAAAATGGGCAAAACAACAACAACAAAAACATATATTAATTATTTATAATTATTATTAATATAATAATTGTTACACATAAAAAAATCATATACAAGTACAAAAAAGACATATTAATGTAAAATGTAATTATGTTAAATATTACTGACATAAATATATTATATGACATAAAATACCAATATATGTATAACAACAACAACAACAACAACAACAACAACAACAACAACAACAACAACAACAACAAAAATACATATTTATAGCAGTAATTTCTAATAAGCAGCTGCATATATTGTGAAATAAATAAAAAATAATAATTGTGGTAATAAATAATAATTAATAATAATAATAATACTAATACTACTACTACTACTACTACTACTACTAATAATAATAATAATAATAATTATTATAATAATAATAATAACAACAATAATAATAATAAAGCTTATAAACATAAGCATATAAAAGTATAAATACAAGTGTAAAGTATAAATTATTATTATTATTATTATTATTATTATTATTATTATTATTATTAT
>CAIGQZ010032461.1:4019832-4040104 GCA_903798205.1 Danio tinwini | reverse complement strand
TTATTATTATTATTATTATTATTATTATTATTATTATTATTATTATTTATACATGTATTTAGTATACTATATGTTATTATGATTATAATAATAGTTTTTACAAATAAAATAAGCATATAAAAGCATAAAATAAAAAAACGACAAAATAATGTTAAATGTAATTATGTAAAATATTATTGACATGATATGGCATAAAATACCAATATATGTACAACAACAACAACAACAACAACAACAACAACAACAACAATAATAATAATAATAATAATAATAATAATAATAATAATAATATCAATAATAATAATTATTATTATTATACAAATACTACCAATAATAATAATAATAATAATAACAATAATAATAATAATAATAATAATAATAATAATAATAATAATAATAATAAACATAAGCATATGAAATTATAAATATTGCAATATAACATGACAAAATAGTGTTTTTGCATATCATATATTATTGACAAAAAATAAAGCATGAAAAACCTCTGTATGAACTTGTGAGTGATCTTATTACTGATAATGCTGATAATGATGTCATTTTATTAACAACACATAGTGGCATCATCAGTATTGTTCAGTAATATCCGGATGCAGCCTTTATGATGCAAGCTAAGACTGCATATCTCAGCGATGCAATGTCAGACACAATGCACTCAACGGAGCTAGTGACATCACTGTGAGGGGTAGGGTTAGGGGTGTGGTTAGGTGAGCCCATTAAAAAGCATTGCATGCAGCTCAGATTGTATGTGCACCAGGTCTGCATCCACTCCTCTCGTATTGTTGGCCATGTCCTATAATTGATAATTTTGTTAATTGATTATTACTTTATGCGTTTTCTCTTCATGGAATATAACATGACAAACGAAGCACACCCTCACAACTTTCTCATCATTACAAAAACAATCATGCTTTCCATTTTGGATACATACCAGGTTTGGAGCCTTCAGCGACTGATCCATTGTAGACCTGATTCTTAAACTCGGGTCTGTTGTCATTCATGTCAATCACATAAATATACAGATCAATAGGAGGCTCCATTTGGTTCCCATTAATATCCACCGCATGGGCTCTGAGCTGTGGAAGAGACAACAATAAAAGCGCATTAATTAACAATTCATAATTCACCCATAACTTCACCTCTGCAGAGGCACAGCGCTGATATTAAATCAGATTTAAGAAACTCAGAGGCATTAAAGATCTCTGCGTACTCAGTGGAGGCGCTGAATGGAAATTGCATTCATATTTCATACATGTTAGATACGGGATCCGGTGGGATGCCATTGACTTGTTCCTATCTAAAATCCATGAGTTATTATTCAGTGAGGACTTCCAGAAGTAGAGAGTGCGAGTTCAGCATCACACACTCACAGAGAAAGACTGTTTTACTTAGATCTCTACAAAAAAAAAAAAAGAATGTGAGGCAAGATAAAGCTTTCTCTAATTCAGATAAACAGCCCCTTAAAAATAAAATAGTTTTTTTAGTAATAGAACATTCCCAATGGAAACAGGATTAGAAAAGAGGAAACGAGAAACAAAAGATAGCACAAGAAAAAGACTGAGAGCGGGGGGAAAAAGAGGGATAGAGGGAAGGTTTAAGGCTGGATTAGCTCCAAATTCTCTTCTTTGAATTTATTCACTGCAGAATTACATGCACATGCACTAAATAAAACTATTATCCTAAAATCCCTCCCTGGAATTACATCCCAAATAAGAGGTTCGCATTGCTCCATACGGAATATCAACATTCTATATGCATTTCTCTGGTAATACGACACCTGCTGCCAAAATCTTTCATTTAATATCGCCCGAGACGACAGCCTTTTGTTGTGCGTGGCAAAACTAACTGTCAAGCAAACAAATAAATAAAGACGCAGAACAGGAAAATCTGTTTCCTCAGCTGCTGCGCTTAGCATTCTGCATGGGCTGCTGAGGCGTCTGTGTGCGTGTGTGTGTGTGTGTGTGTGTGTGTGTGTGTGTGTGTGTGTGAGCATGTAGAAATGTGTGAGATTGTCTGTTGTTAGTGGCTGAGACACTGCATCTTTGATCTGTCGACCCATGAGAGCGTGCGGACTGCAAATGTGCGGCTTAATGGCATTATTAACATGCTAGCTGACAAAACCGAAATGCTCGACAGAGATGGAGCGACAGAGAGAGACAGAGTGATGGGCAGAGGAACAGAATCCTCTTCTAGTTCTTTATCCCTTTGTTTATTTTCTTCTCTTGCCAGTGTGTCAAAGCCATCAGCTCTTAAATTCTGCAACACACTCTAGTGGTGGGAGACTTGTGGGCAGTGAAGAAAAACTACTGGAAACTCACAAAATGAGTGGAAGCTACAAACCATTGGAAAGAGCTAGAGGGTCAGTGTCATGCCTGCAGCTAATTCATCTTGGTCATTTTTTTAGGACAGAATAATGTTTTACGAGCTGATTTAGTGCTACAGTGTAGCCATGTCTGAAAGCCTTCAATATTTTTATCATTAAGGTTTAAGATTAAATCTGACCCTGGAACTGAATAAATAAGCTTTGCATTAATGTATAGTGCTAAGATTGGACAATGTTTGACAGATATACAATTAATTGGAAACCTGGATTCTGAGCATTAAATCAAATCTAAATACTGAGAAAATTACCTTTAAAGTTAGGTTGTTAAAGTTAAATGAGACACTGTCAATCTTGCACGTCTGCCATGTTTGTATTTTATACCTGTTCTATACACCTTTTTACCGGTGTTTATAGTTTAGTGTGTCCAACTTGCAATATATTGTGGGCAATATTAGTGGTTATACATTCACTGGCTACTTTATTAGGTACACCTGTTTAACTGCTCGTTAACATAAATGTCTAATCAGCCAATCACATGGCAGCAACTCAATGCATTTAGGCATGTAGACATGGTCAAGGCGATCTATTGCCGTTCAAACCAAGCATCAGAATGAGGAAGAAAGGTGATTTAAGTGACTTTGAACGTGGCATGGTTGTTGGTGCCAGACGGGCTGGTCTGAGTATTTCAGAAACTGCTGATCTACTGGGATTTTCACTCACAACCACCTCTAGGGTTTACAGAGAATTTTATGATAAAAAGAAATTATCCAGAGAGCGGACGTTCTGTGGGTGCAAATGTCTTGTTGATGCCAGAGGACAGGGGAGAATAGCCAGACTGGTTCGAGCTGATAGAAAGGCAACAATAACTCAAATAACCACTCGTTACAACCAAGGTATGCAGAAGAGCATCTCTGAACGCACAACATGTCGAACCTTGAGGCAGATGGGCTACAGCAGCAAAAGACCACACCAGGTGTCACTCCTGTCAACTAAGGACAGGAAACTGTGTCTAGAATTTGCACAGGCTCACCAAAATTGGACAGCAGAATAATGGAAAAAGGTTGCTTGGTCTGATGAGTCTCGATTTCTGATGCAACATTTGGATGGTAGGGTCAGAATTTGGCATCAGCTAAATTTGGCACACTTTGGGCCCATTAGTACCAATTGAGCATCGTGTTAACGCCACAGCCACTGAGTATTGTTGTTGACCATATCCATCCCTTTATGACCACAGTGTACCCATCTTCTGACGGCTACTTTCAGCTGGATAACGGGCCATGTCATAAAGCGTAAATCATCTCAGATTGGTTTCTTAAACATGACAATGAGTATACTGTACTCAAATGGCCTCCACAGTCACCAGAATTTAATAAAAAAAAAAAAATAAAATATATATATATATATATATATATATATTAGGGCTGTCAAAATTAGCACGTTAACACACGCGATTGATTAGAATTTTTTAACGCGTTAAAAAACACAGTTAACGCAGTTGCATTTGTTTTTAGACCTAGGCGGCTGCCTTGGGTGGCAGAATAGTGAGCGAACCCCCCGGTCCTCACTTTAAATAATGTTCTCAATTTGCAATACAACTTTACAATGAATATTGTTTGTATTCAATACTTAATTATTATTATTATTATTATTATTATTATTATTTTCCAATTTCCATATTTGCAATGCCTGTATTTTGGATTATTTTTTTTTATTCGTGATTAATCATGATTAATAATGATTAACTACTTTCGTGATTAATCATGATTATTCACAAAAAAGTGTGATAATTAGTTAAATTTTTTAATCAATTGACAGGCCTAATATATAATATAGTTTTGATATATTTACTATAATACATTTCCATAATATATTCATGGTAGGTGACCTTTACTTAATATTCTAACAATTTTTGGAATAAAAATATAATTGTGCAGTTTTTTGGGCTAGTCTTACTTTTACAAATGTAACATATGACTAGTATTGCAGTCTCAAATGGTAGCTACATAAATAGAATCAGTTAATTGTGTGATTTAATGACTCATTTATGAATCACTCAGCATTTTTAACAGAACTGTTTTAGTAATTCAGTACACCATGCATTACCACAGTTAATTGCTTTGTTTCTAAATGAATCAGCTCTTTTAAATAATGGGGTATTGCTTTGATACTGAATAAATCAGCAGCTTTGAATGAATCGGTTGAAGCAATGACACACTAAATAAATGCTTTATCCAAATTCGCCTACTTATATTATGTCCTAAAATGCACTTTTCTGTGAAGAGCAAGTTGATCTGCCATAGCAACATGCTAATCTGCCATTTTTGGGTCTTTCATGCAGAAAAACCTTCTTACGTGTTTCTATATTTACAGTATGGATTCAGACGTTAATGACTAGAATGTCATTATAATAGTTCATGTTGTTGCAGATGAAATATAACAGAAAATTTGAAACAATGATTTTCCATTAGATTAACTATTTATTAACAATTATTCCAACACTATACAGTTTAACACTTGTTTTAACACTTGTTAACACTTGTTTGTAATTCTAATCAAATTTAAGTCAAATGCACAATTTATTGTGGATTATATTAGCTGGTAGAGTTTTACTACTGCAATTAGACCATCGGTTTAACTGGAAAACTTATTTCTACATGCTATTGTCATAAAGACAAGGATATGGAGTGGTTAAAGTATCATTTCACACTTCTTTATTAGTTTTTAGTTTCTTGTTTTACTTTAAAGTATTTCAGTATTTCAAATAATTTAGATGAGTCAAGGATTCCATTAAGCCAAATAAGCCTCCCATAAAGAGCCGCTGGCTTTGTTTCTAAATGAATCAGCTGTTAAAAAAGACTGCAAAGCTCATTGTAAAGGGGAAAGGTTTATTTTGGGGCTGTTTTCCCTGTTTATTCTGGCTTCACTCAGTTCTTTTGTGTTATAGAAATTGTCACCCTTTTAGCATTATCAAAGTGCTCATGATTACAAACACCAATCAATCAATACTGTGAGCAAAATTGACTTCCCACATTTTAATGAGATACCTGAGCTGCTATGTTGTTCACAGGTTTTAACAGTTCTGGGCCAATCATGGAAAAACTTTGAGAAAGGCTTAAAAGTGAATTTATTTTTAATGAATTGATGTTTTTGTTTTGTAGGTTTTACCCACAAAAAACAATATCCAGGTTCATCAGAAACACAAAAGCTGCTGTGGCTTGTGTCAGCAATAAACTGCATTTGCAATCTAATGTATTTTACCATCTATAATGTTTAAAAAGAAGTGTAAATGCCATTTCTATACTATCCAATAAAGACATACTATACCATACCATACCATACCATGCCATACTATACTATACTATACTATACTATACTATACTATACTATACTATACTGTACTGTACTGTACTGTACTATACTATACTATGCTATGCTATGCTATGCTATGCTATGCTATGCTATGCTATGCTATACTATACTATACTATACTATACTATACAAGTACATTTTATATTATATACTTTACTGAAAAGAAAAGAAAGAAAGGCAGACAAAATTATCAACAACTGACTCTTAAAATAATGGTTAAACATTGACATAGCAGCCTGTGATGTCCAGCAAATTAGAAAGTCATTTGAAAAGTGACATACCAAATTAATACAAAACCATTTAAAAATTTAGGGTCATTCATTTTTTTAAAACAAATTAATACTTTTACTCATCAAGGATCTAAACTGTCAAGAAATACATTCATTATGTTCTAAAAAAATCTAAATGCATCATCTGATTTTATTAATCAAAATCTTCCAAAAATGAATGAGGATTTCCCACATATATTTAGCATATATTAAATACTTACAATATTAATAATAACAATTCATGAGCAGCCTTGGTGAAAAGAAGATCATTCAATTTTCATATAGCATTAACCTTTAATTAAAATAAAAACGACACAAACAAACCTTACCAACCTAAAACCATAGTCAAATTATTATTTTTTCATTAATATTAGTGTATTAACATTAGTATTATGAAAGTATCTGGTTAATTTTCACGTTGTTTTAAAGGAGTTTTGAACTGGCTTGAATCAGTGACATCAGACATCAGCTCATTAAGACAGAGACTTGTTTCCATATACTGGGGTATCTGAAACACCATCATTCACTTTCTTTGATCAGTCAGTTTGAATGAATCACTTGAACGAGTAAACCTGTGGCTCATTAAGGCAGGGGTTTACAGCTGTTAAAGTATAACTTTACAGTTTTATATTTACTATATTAGAGCCTTGAACTTAGTAGTCTTGAACTGGTTTGCTCTGAATATGACTCTCAAAAACATCAAAATCATTAAGTAATAAGCTTTTTTCTACCATTTTTGAGGCTGTTTCAGATAACTTTCTGGGAGGGAGGTCCAAGTGATGTCATAGAAAAATACATTCCAAGATCTGCCATTTCCATAGTCTGATATCAATGAAAGCTGTTATTTTCAGTAACAAACATGTTTTGAGCTACGAAACTTACAGAAAGAACTTTTAGTATGATGACTTCTTATATATAAAAAGCTCAAATAAAAGTTGAAATCTCAGACAATTACCCCTTTAAAGCTCTAAAGGTCCAATGAAGTTTTTTGAAATGTGCATTTTAATTTAATGTGTTTAATATAATGAAACAGGAAGACAGGGCATGACACAGAGTAGCTCCTCCCCCTTTTTTATAGCACAACTCTGCCAGTCAGAGCTGCTGAGCTCAAGCACATCATAACAACCACCGTCTAGTACACTGAAAATTTTTTTAGTAATGTTCAACTTAATTTGTTTGTTTAAATTCAGCCCAAATAAATCGCTAAAATAACATGTTTTTGTGGTCCGTTCTGACTCACATATTTGATCCACTCTGTGCTGCTGTTTCTCTGGACTTAAACAGACCATATTTGTGTGTTGTGGTGGTTCACGTGGCATTAATGCGGAAGCAGATTTTATTCACCTCAAAGGAAATCATATTTACACCGTCTGTATCTCTATATAGTACTGTGCACCAAATTAAAACGGACACTGTTTGTAACAGATTTGATTTTGAATCTCCTAGTTTCCTGTATGCTGACTTTGTATGTGTGTGTGTGCAATGTACGGGGGGTGGGGGGTGGTGGCGGGATTGCCGTAGAGTGGTGCTGTGCACAGCGTTTTTCACTAAAACGACTAATAAGGAGTTCAGATCAACACAGTTTTGGCTGCCATCTATTACTTTCTTATATTTAAAAGGACTTTAATTTGAATGCTCTTTGACATGAATAAATGACCAATTTTAGCATCAGCAATAGTTATTGAAGAGGGCGGGACATATCAAATACTAGAGAGCATTTCATTGGTCACACAATTTAATGATAAATTAAAGTTAAAAACGAATATTTACATCTTCTAAATGCAAATTTTAACTTATAGATAACATTAAGACTAACATATTGTCAATTTTTATTTTGATTTCATAAGGGCTTTAAATAGGCAGCAGCTGATTCGGTTGTTGAAATAAGAGACTCGTTACTTTTGTTAACACAATTGTTGTTAATCATGAGCCATCACCATTGTTAACCTCAGGTTGCTCCAGGGGGGATCGTACTTCTAATAAGTTCATGCCTGCGTTCAATTGCAGCACCAGAGACAAGACCAATTCCGGCCCCTTTGATTTGTCGATAAGCAAACATCGTATTCTACTCAAGAAGACTCTAATTGAATCAACCTCTGCATATACGTTACATCAAAATCCGTCCGAATGAATCTGGGCTTTGTGCACTAGATCATCTGTAGTTAGAGTCCATATTGTGAGCAGGAATCAGATGTGAGGAGTCATATGGATACTCATATTATGGTGAGTAACAGAGAAGCTGCATAAGCTGAACGCTGTACAAGACTCGAGGGGCCACTTAACCTTAACAGTGCTCATCCGCCTGTCGTCCTGACTCACTGACTGCAGGCTCCGTCTAACGCAAGTAAACATGCATTTACACTCCTTCACAGACACAATCATTCACATTAGCTTTGCTTCTGAACCCGCTAAGCTCCTTCCAGTTCACTAAAATAGCCAAATACTAACGCTGACCATATCATATCAAATAATAGTTCATTAGTTAAGACATTTACAAAAATGAACAAACAATGAACAGTTGTGTTACAGAATTTATTCATATTTGTTAATGTTAGATAATGAAAATAAATTAGTTAATAACTCATTAACTAAATGATTAATAAATGATGTAAAGATAGTTCATGTATTAAATATACTAGCAAACATAAACAAATTGGCATTTATTTTAAAGTGTTAATGTAATTGTGAAGATGCTGGACAACAGAGTTGAGGATCCATGTGCAGTTCTTTATTAATAAGAAGAGTAGTTAGACAGGCAATGGTCAAAACAGGAGCAAAACAGAAGCATAAAGGTAATCCAAAATCTTAGTCAACAAGGCAAAATGTCAGGCTAGGCGGTAGGGATGGCTGATGCAAAACTGATGTTTCGACACAGTGTCGAGATCCCAAAGCACAAGTGTTTCGAAACACTGCACCGAAGCATGATTTAAAACACCCAGGTCACGTGACTAAAGCGATTTAAAGCCTTGGACATTTCAAAATCGTTTCGAGACCTGGTGAATCTGCATTTGATTGACAGGGTGAGAAAAAAAAATTCTAACTTATGTAGCCTAGTGGACCGTGCATGTGCACAGAGTATCTGTGCTGCAAATGTCCCGAGTTTGAATCCTGGCTTGTACAAATAATCATAAATTTTGACTTGACGTATTTCATTCATTTATTCATTTTCTTTTCGGCTTAGTCCCTTTATTAATCTGGGGTCGCCACAGTGGAATGAACCGCCAACTTATCCAACACGATTTTACGCAGCGGATGCCCTTCCAGCCGCAACCCATCACTGGGAAACATTCACACACACTCATTCACACTCATACACTACGGACAATTTAGCCTACCCAATTCACCTTTACCGCATGTCTTTGGACTATGGGGGAAACCAGAGCACCCGGAGGAAACCCACGCGAACGCAGGGAGAACATGCAAACTCCATACAGAAACGCCAACTGACCCAGCCGAGGCTCGAACCAGCGACCTTCTTGCTGTGAGGCGACAGCACTACCTACTGCGCCACTCTTGATGTATTTTAATAATGTTATTTTTATGACTAAATCAAGACATTTATTCAGAAGTGTTTATTCAGAAGTCAGACCAATGTTAAAATAATACACGTTACAAGAACAGAACATTTAAAAAACGAATGTCTATAGCTGCATCACCCTGTATTCGAACCCATTATCTCTGTATGCTAGTCAGAAACTCTCACCGCTCCACTAAATCACTAAATCAATATTTAACGTGGGGTATAATTCCTTAATTCGAGTAACTGTTTCTTTGCTGAAGCTGTTCTAGAGCAATACATAAAAATGACCACTAGGTGTCACTGTAGAGAAGGGCTTTAAAACGTTTGTTATTCTCATCAGCTCAAGAACTTCGTTATTACTTTTTGACGGCCTCATAAAACAACATAAAACAACGACAGGACATGGCAGATTTTGATCTTCTTGGCTTTGTGGCTGTTCATCAAGACAACGACAAAGTTTGTTTGAGCTCGGGGCGACCATGGCTTGTTATCGGTCTTTGTCAGGTGACGTCACGCTCGTAAACACTGAGTTGCATTATGGGACATAGCCGCCATTTGTGTAGTATCCGAGTTGTAGCGTCTTTCGCAGAGTAAATACAGTGTTACGTTTTTGTTGTATTAAGGGCTGTAATAGTAAATCACATGATCGAAAAGGTAAAAAAATATCACGACGACAGATATTTTACATTTCCCTCTTGGAAGAAAGGATATTGACAGACTGTAGCGGTAATAATAGATGCTTCGTGTGTTCTGGCCTGCTTCATTGAGACGCACATATATCAACATGCAGAGAAGGAGACACGTGAGGTTGAAGATGGTGAGAGACACTGATGAGGAGACACACAACACTAAAGAAGTTGCCGAGACAAACTGATTGTAAATTGTGTATGGACAGATGTGTAAAAGTAAAGCGCCTGTTGGAGGAGAACTGACAGCTGCTGTGTGAACTTGAAGAATACAGGATGTCTGATGGATTTTGCAACAAGAACGATGCTAAAAAGTACTAATTGGTAAAAAAAACACAATCTTAATAAGCACTGACCCATCAACATGATGCTCCCCTGTGAAAGTGAAGATGTCACATTACAGAATAGGATTGTAACAGTCTGTTGTGCACAAACCAATGTCCAACTGTAGTGTCGAAGAGCTGGAGTTGTCAATAAGAGTTAAAGCCCAGGTGTATAAAAGTGTTCTGTGCTTAACCGATACGTTCTTTGCAAATTCCTTTACATTTTTGTAACTTTGTTTCTTCCACAGTGTGTATGTGTATTGCTGATGTTTCATCCTGTCTTATGTAAATGATATGATGCATTCCTTGACTTTTCCCTCAGTACCTGAATAAAAATATAATTTGTATAAATGTAAATAAATGGATGACATCAAATTTGTTGTTTACTCATTTATTGTTTGTTCTTCACAATAACAAAACTGGTACATCAGAACCAAACACAAGGTAAGGTTATTACTGAACTAAATAATCCTTTAAAGAACTGAGACAAGTGCTTTTGCTCTTAAGTTAAACATTAGGTCAATCAGTAGTTTGAACTGAATAGATAGTTTAAAGTGACTTACTATTTTTTTGTTCTGTTGCTTTATAACATATTTACATATTTGTAAAATGCTTTGGATACAAACATCTGTCTAACAGTTTGTAAATGTAAATATTGGATGTAACTAACAAATTAAAACTAAACTCTGCAATACATAATTAGAAATGCTTACTGTAGGTGTTCAAACTAAAACAATGTATATTAAGACATTGATGATAGTATGACAGTATGAAATAAGGGGTCAGCGGCAGCGCACTCCGTAGGTTTGCAGTTAATTCAAACGGTTCTATATCCTGAATGTAAGACAGTTTATCAAAATGACGATCCCTGGCATCTTTGTTTAGTTTATTGCGGTACTGCGTACTCTCAATTTTCTTGTACTTCTCCAGCTTGACCCTTGTATGGCATGTATCTCTCTTGCGTTTTGTGTCTCTCTCAAGTTGTCTCGGGAAGCGATACCATAAAAATGCAGCAGGTGTGACGTCACACACAACAAACGCACGTGACTGACAAAGACCGATTATATGTTTATATTATTACGGTGTAATGCCTTGGCTGTGTATTTAAAAATGGCACTTCTTTTGTTTTCTCTTTGCTTGTGTACATGCCAGTGACTATTTTCTGTAAACCAATAGCTTTCAGCTGCTTGTCTAGCTCTGCCTTTTGGTACCCTTTTGTCATGTGGTATGGTATGGTTAACTTTTTGGTACCTTTGGCAGTGGAAACAGGCCAAAATTTACACTTTAAATATTATAAAGAAATGCTATATTAAAGAAGGGTAAATGAAAGGAATACAAATAATTTTCAAATCCAAAATATCAGAATGATTTCATGATCACTTGGCAATGTTGACAAGAAAATTGGATGTTACATTTAATTTTTTATTCAATATTAAAATAAATTTAAAAAGTAAAAGGTATGCAGCAATGTAATATATTAACTGCTTTTTTAAAATGATAAATAATAATAATAATAATAATAATAATAAAAAGCAATTGTAAACATTCTAATAATTCTCAATTTTTAACCATGCAGCAGAATATTATGGCTATTACATACATAAATTAAATATAAAAAATTAATTATTCATTTATTTTTTTCACCAAGCTTATCTCAATGTATCCTAAGGTTGCCTTCTCCGTTGAGGATTTATGCAGTGTCACCTTTGATTTTGACCTGAATGAGTTATCTTAAGAGACAGCATAATTAAGTTAGCAACCTTTTGGGATGGCCCATAGCACCAGCCCTTCATAGTCAGCTTACTATGTTTGGAAAATGAATGCGCACATACACCACCGCCAACTTAACAATCACGGGTGCTGACTTATTCAGATATGCAGACACACACTCGCACACACACACACACACACACATACACACCTAGTGAGACAAGCCTAGGCGTAATTTAGACTGATAGGTAGACGCACAGTGCCACATCATCTACTGCTCAATGAACCGGAGACTTAAGAGAAAAGAGACGGAGAGAAAGGAAGGCATAAGTCAAAGGCAGAGCAGCAGAAACAGAGGAGACCTCGTTTTATAGCTGATCTAAATATATACTAAGGGCCTATTGACACTTTCTGGGAAGCAGCTGAGATAAAGAAGCGGTTATAATTGTAAAAAAAACAACAGCTAGCATCAAAAGCAATGTGTTGTTTTAAGAGTGAGTGACAGTCGAGGGAAGTATTTATTACATTTGTTTTTTAGGTGACAGGCAAAAATATAAGGGGAAGGGGGTGATGTTTGATTTAATTCCCCAGTTGAGTTAAAGCGTTGGGACTTGCAAACTCATCACTTGTGACAATTCAACCCTTCTTTTCCTAGGCTGTTTCATTCCCATTCTCTCTCTCTCATCTGCACATTGCTACTGAACCTTCGTCTAATTGACAGTTTGACTAAAAACGGGAACTAAAAAAAACCCCTGACGTGTCAAAGCAATTCTTTCCTTTGTCTCTTGTTTTTCTTCCTCACATTATTCATAAATAAAAAAGAGCCACATAAACAGAATAGAGAAACAAAAAAACAAAATAACACACACAAAAAAGCCGTCTTAACATGTGATGCCAGGCAGGCAGGTCCGATTTGCTTTTAATGCATTGAAAGCAGTTTGAATAGACTTAATTACACAATGAAGTATGAATTTAAAGATTTCTGCAAACTCTGCTTAACAAGAAGAAGCTTTACCGAGTGTGTAGTCTTGTTTTTTTCTTTTTTCCTAAAGCTGACCAAGCAACTGTGCTAAAACTTCTGCAATCAAGTCACATGTCTTAGTTTGGAGGCTTGATTTAAACTCATCAAGAGCCTGATTAAAACAATATTCATTTAAAATTAATTTAAAAGCATAGGTACAATACAATACAACACTTTCTTGTCAGACTTGCATCTGAAAATGTTCTAGCATAACAGCATGATAAATACTGCTTACAAAGAGTCAAAGACTAATACAAAATAAAAATAAAAAATTACACTGACCTTATTCAGCTCCAAGACAGCCTGATATACAAAATTTTTTTTTTTAAATTTCACTTTATTAAAACTTGGGACTCTAAATCGATGGTTAGACTTTGATGGTATAAATTCATGATTCAAAACATGACAAGGGTTCGAAATGATGTTCCTTGCCAGCCTTGTGATGTTCTTGTAATACGAACGGTCATATTATTTCTCAAAAGGCTTTCCTACTATCTTTGAACAGATTTTGAACAGACTCATAAACCATACAGAATAACAATACTGCAGAACACCCCTAAGTACAGACATAAAAAACATTCAATCTTTTTCGATGCTCCAAAATATCTAAAATGATGTAAAAAAAAAAAAAAAAAAGATTCTTTGATTTATTTTGTTACACACAATTTGAGCTTTCCTTAAAACCTTGTTGTCTATTATTACACCCAAATACTTATATTTGTCTACCTGTCTGTTCACCTAAAAAAATAAATCTTTATTTACCATTTATTCACCCTCAAGTGGTTCACTTATCATTTAGTTTTTATTCTGCTGGCCACTAAAGATATTTTGAGGAAGGCTAAGTAACCAACAAGATTCCAGTAGCCATTGACTTCCATTGTAGGAAAAACAAATGTGTCAGCTTTCTTCAAAATGCCTTCTTTTGTGTTTACAAAACAAAGAAACTCAAGCAGGTTTGGATTATACAGTAGGGTTGTATCTGATATTTTGTCAAAATTGAGTTAATGACACAGTATTCTTATTAAATGACACCTTATTTACATTATGTGATGTTTTCTATATGTTGTTTACATTTTAAGACTTTTTATTTAAAAACAAACAAGGTTTTATCTACAAAGTTGAACTCTAGCTTGGCTCTATAAGGTTCTTTTTCTGAGCTAAGCAGCATTTTGAATGCACACATGAAGACCAATCAGAAACAGCTTTTTTTTGTCATTCTGTCTGACTGCTCTGTTGACAGCGAGAAAGACTGGAATGAAACAAAAATCAGAGTAGACTAAATAATGCTGCACCACACAAAACTGAGAAGAAACCTGAAATGGAAAAGATGTGTGTAAATGTGATGATTTAGAAGCATTTTTGACATATGATAAAATGTTACATTTTACATTGTTAAAAAAAACGTATTAAAAATGTAATATATTAAGTGTGAAATGTTTTAATTTGTGCATAATCATTGAAACATTTTTCAGTGTTTATTACACTTTGTTAAACAACTCATTTGCTCATTAGCCTCTTTCACACATACAGACCTTTCCGGAAATTTTTTAAAAATACCGGTAAATTTGTTCTGGCAATTTTCCAGAAAGAGAAGTAACATTACCAGTAATTTGCCGGAATGCTGCTCTGTGTGAACACAGAAGGAAAATTGCTGGAAAGAGCGCGTTCATGATTAGAATGCGCTGACGTGAGATGTCCACTCCAGCCAATCAGAACATTCAGACGCATTCACATCCACGCTGTTTATGACAATAAAAGTCTTTAAATATTTTTCCAGACACATTCAGCTGCTAGATGTTAGTCAGATAATGTTTCTATGTTCTTTCTTAATGCCAACTGCGGGAAAAAAATGATCTATAAAATACTTATGTTAAACCACTGTTTGTTTACCTTCAAGCTCTGCTTCAGTTGCTTGATGCATGTGCACGTGAAGCAGCCTGAGCGCCAGCACACACACACATATATACATCTCGACGTGCAAAAGTGTTCCTCCATATGTTTTCATCGAAGTTCAAGCTCAAAATTATTTAGAATTCCGATAGAACCTTATAATTCCAAGGCAACGATATATGTTTTTTCGTAAAAATGTATATGCTACTCCCTGTAAAACATATTTAGACACTTTTTACATTATGTATGACACGACAGACAAAAATAAAAAAATTTAAATGTTTTAATCATTACCTTTGACCAAATGGCTTTTTAGGTTTCAAAATATGAAGCAAGAAGTATATTATGACACAGCATTTAAACAGTTTCTTGTTGTAAAACTCTCTGTGAACTTTAGTGGAACTGATTTCATCCATCTATAAAAAATAACCTAAAGACCAGTTGGTTAAGGATTGAAATACTGTGCGTCTCAGAAAAGTTTGTTCTGGAAAGGTTTCTGAAAAACAGCAGCTCAACTTTTTTAAAGCCTACTTGGTTTCATATTTTATATGTGATATAAAAGACTGAAACAATTTTTGTATGGTTATTCTGATGCAGCTTCACTACACCAACAAAGAAAGATATTTTTAAAGCAATACCAGCAACGATTCAGATATTTCGAAAGGGAAAGCTCACCAAAATATGAGAATCTGGTCATCATTTACTCATTCTCCAGTTTCTTTCTTCTGTTGAACACAAAGAAAGATATACTGAAGGATGATGAAAAAACTGTCATTGACTTCCATAGTATTTTTTGCTTTATCATAGTTGTCAATGGCTGCTTTTTACCACTGTTCTTCAAAGTATCATGTTTTGTGTTCAACAGAAGAAAGAAAAACACACAACTTTAGAACAACTTGAGTGAGAGTAAATGGGGAGAACATTTTTATCTCACACATGTAGTGAATGCATTTTTATTTACGCTAAGGATGTTTATAACCAACCAGTTTTCAGTGAACCAGCAATGAGCATTTTGACTAATTAATACTACAACACAAGTCATGCAAGTCAACAACAACTCCTTAATAATCATCTACTGTTTAAGTGTGATAACAAATTAAATACAAACAGCTAAAATGGAGCAATTTATTTAAAATGATCAAATAAAGCAATAACCTCAAACGTTCTTTTAGTATCCACATTAAACAATTATTCACATGTACAAAAATGTGTTTGATGGGGTAGTGCTCACCATTTTGACTGTCATTTTGACTTGCCTGTTGCTTGTAACAACTTAAAATACTTAATTTTTGATTGTTGCCACAATCACCAGCGATCCAGGTTTGTAGATCACTGGCAATCATTCACTTTCACTCAGGACTACAAATCTGTCACCATATGGACTACAAATCCTGTCATGCACCACACACTCACACCTGTTCCAGTTTTCTGCTGATTGCAAACACACACACATATACACAGCTGAAGCTGTTCAGAACTAATTACACAAATTTTAAAAGCAGCACACACACGCACGCACGCACGCACACACACACCCCAGTTGATGAGTCTTGTTTAACTGTTTTGTGACATTACGATCCGTTTTCATTGCCTTGCCATGTTTGCCAGTTTTGACCACTGCTTACCTGACCATTATCAAAATAAACCTGCATTTTGAACCTCAATTCCGTTGTCAGCACCCTCACATTACAGATGTACATACAAGAGAAAGACATTCTTTGAAAATGGAAAGAGTTTACTTTTATATAAAACACAGTAAAAACAACACAAGTTTTTTCATGTCACAGAAGTGCTGCATGTGTGTGATCTGTGAATCTTTTTCATGTTCTGTTGTTTATGCTGATATTTGCACATGCAAACATATTTTAGTGTATCATATTTGGTGCATTTAATACTTCATATAATTTACTTGAAATTCTAATTATGTTGATGAATGACCACTGATTATAAGTCAGGCATTTTTTTTAATTAACATTTTGAATTCACTCATTTAAAAAAAAATATACTTTGTGATCAAACCTCTCTCTTCACCTTCTTTGCCTTTGTATGAATTTTGTACAATGTCGTGATTTCTGTATTTCTGTAAGACTTATTTGTGGAGTTTATACTTCAGACTATAATGGTAAAAAAGAGAGAGATCATTGAAAAGACAATTTTTGTTCTCCACAAAGCTAACATCACCCATTTTTTTCATTCAATAGAAAAAAAATCTACAAAAAAATCTAACAACAAAAAAATCTAAGTAAGCATAAAAACAACCATTAGATTTTCTTCAACGGAGCACATTTTTGGAGCCCTGATGAATATTGTTGACTGAGAATTGTACATTTTTTCTAAGTAAATGAATTATATGCATACCGTTTGACAAATACAAAAAAAAAAGCATTGTCACTTTAAGATATTTATATTCATGTTCATCTTAAAGTCCCCAAGAAATAAAAACTAACCAAGATTTTATAAAAAAAAAGTTTGCATAAAAAAATGTTTGCCCTTATATTCTTTAATTAAAATCTGAAAATTCAGTTCCTGTTTATTTTCAGTTAAATTCTCAGATTACATGATTTTGAGGTAATGGGCGTGGCCAGTATACTTAACCACGCCCCTCCAGCTGTCAGTTTTGACAACAAACAGAAATGGTGAGCAGGAGTTGTCTGTTAGGTTGTAATAACTCCTCTAAAACCCCATTTCCCGATCTTTCTGAATGAAATGTCTACTTTACTACATCCATTCAGCCCGTGGTAGAAAAAACAAGCCACACTCACTGTTTTTTCACTTAATATTCCATTTCTCTAGGAACTGCAGCACAATAAAAAATATATAAAAATGATCTCAGTACAAGAATAGTTCATATAATATGTACTAATTTGAATTATTGTCATCATATTTACATTTAAAGCTTCTATTGAGAATTTCGAATTAAGCTTTGAATGTCTGTTGTATATTTTATAAAGTCATTACCCCAAAATTACAATATTTTCTAAATATAGACTATAACTGTGTACAAGTTATTAGAGTGCTGCCAAAGTCCCAAACCTCACTTTGTCCAGCAAGCAGGAGAGGAAAGCTTTACCGCAGTGAAAATGTAGTTTTGAAAGACATGTCGGAAGTAAAGTTATGTTCTTCTCGTATCAGAAAGTTATGTTTTCATTAGCAAATGTTGCTAAGTAACAGAGGCATGCATGTTCAAAGGCACAAGAATAAGTAACGGATGCTGAAATGCATTTAGACAATTTGACCATTATGGCCATTCACTGTAGAGATACTCAGAACTCTTTTGCTTTTTTTGCAATTTTAATAAAATAACTATGTCAGAATTGAATATACGTACATTTAAGAAAAGTCTGGTCTTTAACAAGCTTATTAAATTACATAGTTAAAATATGGTCAAAATGGCTGCCTTTGTAGTTCATGCATTAATATGATAATTTTTGGGGGGCTTTCATTGAGATTTATAATCAGATATTGAGCATACAGTTCACACGGGTAATAATTTGCACTGTTTGCACAATGTTTTCTGTCATTATTCTGCCTTGACACTGCTATTTGGCTGTATAATTCAAAATCATGAATGCACTTAAAAAAGTGCCTTAAGTGTCCACATATCTTTTGGGATCACTGCATATATTAAAGTTTTAGATTTATTCCAACTGGCAAAAGGCCATCAACTCTTGCAAACTAGAGCATGTTTCTTAAATTGGTTTGAGGCCAGTTCAACTTTAAATAGGATCTGAAAAGAGGGGGAAATGATCTTGAGTCAAAGAAGGAGAAGCACTTACATGGTAAGAGGCTCTATCTTCTCTGTCCAAAGGTTTTGTGACAGACATTTTCCCTGTCACAGGATCAATGGTGTAGACGTCATTGGGAGGCTGATCTGCTCCGGCTCCTGTTATACTGTACCGGATCTCAATCTCTTTGTCCTGGTCCGATCGAATCTGCAATAAAACAGCACAATGACAGCTGTTTTATAGATAATCAAACACAAAATGCGTTGCTACGTTTAACTTGTCAATTTGGTGCTCACATGGGGAAGATATTCTCACCAGGTTTTGATTTCAGGACCAAAATTATGGACATAGCATAAAATGCTGCTTAAAAATAAAGATTTAGAACATGGGAATGACATGAGCCTGAAACTAAATAGTTTCCTCATTCTTATGTAAATGTGAAAAAAAGCGAGTAAAAATATCCCAGTGAAAAAAAACAACGGTCCATAATCACTAAAATGCATGCCTTAGACAGAGTTTTATTAGCCACAAGGCGCTGACATGTGCTGCTGGAGCATCAGAGTAGAGCACATTAATATTCATGACCCTTCCAAATATGGTCAAAACCAACCATATCATTCATTCATTTATTTCCTTCAGCTTAGTCTTTATTTCAGGTCGCCACAGCGAAATGAACCGCCAACTAGGGATGCACAATATATCAGTTTAACATCGATATCGCAATGTGCACAACTGCAATATCACACCGCAATATGTGCAATGTTATGTTCTTATGTTGGGACTATAGTTGACCAGCACAACAGGTCATAGCACAAGAGATTTGTGAAGTCACCTCACTCCAACCATGGAGTGAAAGTTTATTATACTGTATGCATATGTTTTTAATGTGACTGTGACTGTATGAGCATTTCAGAAGTTTGAAAAGCATTTGGTCAGAAGACATTTGACCATTTGTAACTTTAATAAAGGTTTTATTGAATTATAGAATGAAACTATGTTATTTTAGATTTGATTATTCAATTTGTGAACCTGAATATTGTTAGACTCCCCAGAAACCCGTACAACAGTTTATTTCACTTTTATTTTGCTATTGTATTTATAAGCGCTTGTAATTTGTTTTAATATATGTTATACACTCAATCTCATCCTAACCAATCCATATTATTCAATTTAATACATCTTCCAAATAAAGCTATTTAAGCCATCTAGTGAAATTAAATTGATATCACAATATCGCAGATAAACAAAATGATGCAATGTCTGATTTTTCTAATATCGCCAGCCCTACCGAAAACTATTCCGGCATATGTTTAACGCAGCGGATGCCCTTCCTGCTGCAACCCAGTGCTGGGAAACACCCCTGCACACACACACACACACACACACACACACACACAAACACACACACACACACACACACA
>CAIGQZ010032461.1:3969485-3988018 GCA_903798205.1 Danio tinwini | reverse complement strand
TATTATTATTATTATTATTATTATTATTATTATTATTATTATTATTACAACAATTAATGCAGTTAATCAGGTAATACACTTTTTATTTAAAATAATGATGTGCATTCAAACTAAAAAGTTTTTTTTTATTGTTTTATTAATCAATTTATTGAAAATGCCAATTAGTCAGTATAACAAATGTTTTTTTCTCTTTTTTATAATCCTTTTAAGAGTGGTAATTCGGGGGATACCTATGGTTTAGCAGCATGCATTTCTAATGAAAATGTTATTATTAAAATAAATGCACAAAAACTGTACTAAAACATTCTCATTTCAAATAAATGATTAAGTTGGAGTAAGCCACTACAACTTCTGGTTCATCCATCACACTGGAAAAGGTCAGGCATTATAAGATTCAGCACTCCACATTATTTCGATCAATTAATTTGGGTCATTCAGTTACTGACTCCACAGACGTACAAAATTAGCATACTTTGTACTGTGTCTTTACATCAGACACAGCTTGAGCACTGTTCATCAAACAAACAACCACCTGTAATGCTAAATGTCCACAGCCATAAATGACCACACATCTAAAGAGCAGCGCGTGTAAAAAAAAAAAAAAAAAATTCTAACATTAAAGATATTGCATCGGAATATGAGAAATTAGTAGGCGTACTGTAACCATCTACATTCTCATTACAATATTATTAAAAAAAAAATCTCAAAGCTAACATTACGCACACCCACTCACACATGCAAGAAGCCGCTGCATCAAGCCATTTAGCGTAAGATCTTGAAGCTGAAATCGTGTGGGCCCACATTCAAGGAAGTTCGGTGTACAAGTGAACTTTCTAACACTTGAGCAAAGTTTCACATTACAAGCAGGCTACTATACTGTATGTCTTGCTTATTTAACGGCAGAGATATTCAAGGCCGGCGTGTGAAATAACGATCATTCAAACTCTCCACTCAAGTGAATACGTTACCCTCTGACCCGTGCTTTTACTGCCTTTGATTAAGTTAGCCAGTAACAGAAGAGCCCCAACAGGACACTTACACTGGCTGTAATGCTATAGGCTATGTATGACTGCCAGCTTTAGTCAAGGAGCATTGCGTGAGATCTAATTACGCTTCTACCACACTGGATCTTTTGCTTGAGGTAGAGACGTGTAATCACACAGCAAGCAGTGTAGATTAGAGCTTGATGTCTCCTTTGTGTGGGTGATCGCCCTCAGATATCTCCAGCCCCGTCAAAACGGAATAACTCAACTTCTGTCTTTCATTGGGTTCAGCGTGCCCAAGGACTTCGCCGCAAACCTATTTAGATTGTATACATGAAGGTTGCATAAACATTTCAGCCAAGCCTTTGTTCTCTCTGCTGATGCTTAAAGGAATGGTTCCTGTCTGCAGTTAGTCACTCATACAGTCTGTAGGTCCTAACCTGTTTGAGTTAATTCTGCAAAACTTTGGAAACACTTAAAAAATGTGCTGGATGGAGAGCGGTGTTGGGTATCCTATTTCGAAAAAGGCATTAATTACTAATTTCTTCATTAAAATTGTATTTAAATGACTTTTCTAAATACTTTGTCTGTTACTTAGTTACTCAATGAGTCATTTAATTACTAGACTTAACATTTAAAATTCACATAAATCTCAATGCATAGATGATAGCAGTAAAATTAAACAATGAAGTCAAACAAGATATTTTCATTTTGTAAACAACAACAACAACAACAACAACAACAACAACAACAACAACAACAACAACAACAACAACAACAACAACAACAACAAACAACAACAACAACAACAACAACAACAACAAAACACTTAAATAACATATGAATGTTATTTAATATATGACATGAACATACAACAATTTTTTAAATTAATACCATATATTTACATAAATTAGTTTCTTAAGCATGGTAATCTAACCTTTAGTTCAGGGATTTTATAAAAAAAAAACTAAAAAAAAAAAACTTCAAGGGGTAATATATATATAAAAAAATAAAAACTTTATTAAGGCTAGTGGGCCAAAAGTAAATACAGTTACCACGTGTAATTTCCTAATTTATATAATAATATTTAAAAATAACTAGAAAATATAGCTTTATATGAACTAATACAGCATATTTTTTAGTGCAAAGCCTAAAGTGCATGGTGCAAAAGCATTAAGGGCGTGTCCGAATCCACTTTTGCTATTTTAAGGACTAAAAAAAAATGTGTTTTGCGCTGTGGCGTATGGTCTGACAGGGTTATGCTTAGTCTCTTAATGAGTTATGAGTGTGTTTTGAGAATAACGTACATTAATCCAATCAGTCTCATCTCATATTCCCTTTAAGAGTTAGTTGCGTTGCATCATGGCTCATTTGCTATTTACATGGCAGACTTTGTAAGTGGAAAAAATTAACGCTTCACTAGCGAGAAAACAGTTAAAAAGACCATCTGCAGCACAAAGATAAAGAATGAGACTTCTCCATTCAGCCTCTTTTTCTTTACTTTACTTTTACTCTTTACTCCTTTACTTTTACTCTTTACTTTATTACTTTACTTTACTCTTTTTACTTTAAGGAAATGGTGCAACTCACTCAACCGAAGACACCCATTAGCCTACATATTTAATTTTGTTTGTTATTCGCAAAGATTTATTTTAAAACTAATTCCGTTCTAATTTCCAGCAACTGAATAAATGAACAATAATAATGAAGTGTGGTCAAAAAACTGGGTTATTTCCAAACACATGTCCTATTCTTATGCCCCATATGGTTCAAAACCTGACAGGTAGACAAATATAAACTTTTTTTATTCAAACAAACATAAATATGCATATGATAATTATTACCAACAATAATAATAACATTATACAAATGCAAATTGTCATGAATAAATAAAAAAAAGCCCCACAACTTGAAGAATGCATGGAGACAGTGGTTTTTATATGATTGTAGAAAATAATAATTTTTGTTATTATTTGTTATTAAACATTTTAATCTTTTTTCATATGTAAAAATATTTGTGTATTGCTGTACATCCTGTGTGTATTAAGCAATTTGTACTCGTTTCGACCTGAATAGGTGCAAAACAACTGTAAAGTGCTCTGCGCTGGACTTTAGACCAGCTTTTAGTTGATCAATGGTGTGGTCTATTTCAGTTTCTCAAAATAGCAACATGCCAACAATGCACCTTAACACACCTCCTTTTTAGACTGGCACATCCATGAGTCCACAAAGTGGTGCATATAGAATTGCTATTTAAATAACGTAGCAAAAAATTGGAAAATTGGTGTTGTGCTTGTCTGAAATTAACAAGAAATTGTGCCAAACATCTTGCACTTTATTGTGCCGGTTGTATGATGGGGCCCTCTGTGTTAAAGGCATTCGCCCCAACCCTCTCCATCATTCTCACTCTCTTCTCAGATGGGATGATGGGCCAAATAAAAGTTACAATGGGCCAACTTTGGTTTGCGGGCCCTACAGTACTTTGGGCATCTCTGCTTGATCAATTGATAGATTGATTGAACATCTCTCAAGGCTCATTGGAGGCTATTAAGTTCCTATTCATTATAAGTACACTGAAAAAGTATAACACTTTTTAAAACTTAAGTGTTAAGTTTTAAGTGTTCTGTGTAAAGAAAAAAAATAGGCTGAGTTATGAGCTTTTAAGCTTTGAATCTGACACAAAGCATCTAAAGAGTAGTTCATATGAGTCCTGCTCTTGAAACTAACATCTAAATCTTTATTCATTGATTATTTTCACTGCAATCAAATCACTGAATTGAGTTACATTTAAGACCTTGGTTATATTCATTTTGAAATGAATCATTTAGAGCTGTTTTGTGAACCAAATGAAAGAAATGAAAAAAGATCATATAAAGGATTCATTTATAAATGTATTTAAAATGTCATGTAATTTTAATCTAAATTGTGTTTGGATTATTTAGGGTGATCTTTTTTATTTATTGTGCATAATATAAAGTTGTTTAACTTCTATTAATTGAAAATACATGTTAAAAAACAGGACGTGTCTTTTTGTGAAAGAAACAATAACACGTTTAAGCTTGCTGATAAGTCAGCTGTCAACCACTGCAACCAAATCACTAATTTCATTTATTTTCTTTTTGGCTTAGTCCCTTTATTAATCCGAGGTTGCCACAGCGGAATGAACCGCCAACTTATCCAGCACATGTTTTTAAGCAGCAGATGCCCTTCCAGCAGCAACCCATCACTGGGAAACATCCATACACAATCATTCACACTCATACACTACGGATAATTTAGCCTGCCCAGTTCACCTGTACCACATGTCTTTTGACTGTGGGGGAAACCGGAGCACCTGGAGGAAACCCGCGCAAACACAGGGAGAACCAAATCACTAATTTAAAGAATATAATTTATTGTATAAAATATAAAATATCACTGAAAAAAAAGATTATTATTGACATATAACATACAAAAAGATTCAATCTAAAAGAATGATTCATAAACTCTTAAGAACACGAGTCATATGGATAATAATTATCATTTTTAACATTTTATGATGTATTATTATTTGATGCCATGAAAATCTGTTAATCTCCTACTCATTGTAACTTCATAAAGTTACATGAAAAAGACAGAAACACCATACAATTAGTTCATCTGACTTTTGTACTTCTGAAACAAAAATTTGTATCACTAAACTTCTGATAATCTTCACTTTGAGTGAGCTGTTAAGTAGTATAAACAATTCATTGAATCAATAAATACAAATGAATAAATGAATAAATGAATAGGTGCGTTCAACTTAAACCATGGCTGCAGCCGGTTGATAAACGAGATTAGCTGAGCACAGGCCGGGGCGGAGTTGAAAACGGAGCCATCAAGCCGGACAGTCGGACACTTCGGGGCTCAAAGTTGCGGCAGTCATGATGACGGATCACATGGCATCATCGTCATTTATTTATTTATTTTTATTTATAACAACAAAAGATTTACAGTACAAATAAATCAGAATACAGCCTCTACAAACTATAGTTTATTTTCAAATAATAAGGGAATTATGAATTAAATATATAACAAATGCATGAGAGAAATAAGGAAAAATGAGAGGGTAATATAATTTGTTTAAATGTTTAAAATAGTTTAAATATCCCACTTTAGGCTAATACTTCTTGTTTGAATATGCTAAAATAGGGTTTGCATTTATTTACATTTATAGATATAACATTTTCCAACATATATTAGTGTTAAACCCAAAACAAAGTGTTTTGATTAAGTCTTAAACAATGATTAAGATTATTTTGGATAATAAAAGCATTTTCAAAAAAGCACTTTAATCCAAAAAGATTGAACCAAAGGACATTCCTTAAATAAGCGAGCTACACTTTAAGTAGAAGTTTCTCAGAAAAAGCAAGGTACATTAAAACTTGTGTGGCTAAACAGGAAAAAATAAATAGAAATATATTACAATCATAAAAATTATTTTATAATTATTTGATAAAATATTTATTTAACAATTTATTAAGAAATCTTTATAGGGGTGTGAGGATCAATGATGATAATTATTATCAAGTAAGACTCATTTGGGTTAATATTTAGGTTATTCACTAAAATATAGAATTTGAATCGTTCATGGAGCTGTATGCAGTAAATAGTCTAAAAAAAAGGTTGAAAAGAAACCTGTGCAAACAATCTAGCCTTTATAACCAAATTATTTAACAAAAGATGATTACAGCAGTAAACTATTTGTAATTGTTTAATAAGCATGATACATACAAGACAGAGAGGGTGTGAAAAGTTAATTGTTTGTTTTGAAATTTGAGAATCAGAATTTGTCCAATAATAAACACACATGGTTGTTGGGTGAACTCAGTCAATCGTGTAATATCGGTGTCATCATCGCAGCTCCAGCAGTCGCTCTTTACCAGCTGAATCAGTCGTCTGATTTCAGAGCGATGTCGCGGTACATTGATGCCACATGTGACAGTCACATGGCGTCCACGCAGGCTCAATCCGGACAAAACTTCTAACCTGCATACCCCCTGCTTTAAGACAGATTTTGATCGATCTGCGCAGGGCTGCAAGAAGTCCAACACACCTAATGAATTCAAACGAACGAATGAACGAACAAGCGAACGAACGAACAAATGAATCATCCAATGCCATTTTGATAACCCAAAGAGTTTTGCTTTCCAAAACAAACCATTTAATACCATAAATAATTTAATACCATATTAATGATTTGAAGGTGATTTATGGTATTAAGTGATTTGTTTTGATAACTCAAAGAGTTTTGCTTACCAAAACAAATCATTTAATATTTAATTCACTCATTATTTCAATCATTTAACCATAAATCATTGATTCATTGGTGTATGATTCATTCACAAATCTAATCATTACTTCTTCCATAAATTCTAGTGCACACAAGAGTCATTTCAATGATTGCTGATGATTTAAGATTATTTGCATTCCAGAAAGTTTGCAGATCAGCAATATACAAAATAAATAATGAGTTTTCAAGCTTTTGTAAAAGTACTGAAAATGGTTCACATAACTTGTGTGTGCTTTTGAACCTCTGATAATCTTCCCAGAAGCTGTCAAGCACTGAAAATCGCTGAACAAGTGAGCTGATTTAATGAACTGGAACCTGTTTTCAAACAAATTCATTCATACCTGTTAAGTGAACAGACTGAGCAACTTTTACCAAAAAAAAAAATAATAATAAAAGATCAAACAGAATCCAGACGAAGGGTTTACAGTTCCTAAGGTTACATAAGAATAATAAATAACGTCTAAGGTTACATAAGGTTGAAGAAATGCATTTATAAAAGCATTTTAATTTCTCGATGACATAATACTGTAATCTATTAGCCTGCTATTTCAAACATAAATTGTTCCTGCTTCTCTGCTCGATTTTTACTTTATTTTTAAGCATTCTGCTATTTTTAAATGCCTGAAAAACAAGCAGGTTAGCATAAAGTTGCAAACACGTCCAAGCTCTATGCTCCAAAACATCTCTTTCAGTTTATTTTCTGGGATGCCAGAACCAGGTATCATAGAGTACCATTGTCAGGTGGAAGCGGCCATTAGTGGCATTAGCGCACAAACCCCTTTGCTGTTCGTTCTGTAAATCATCCATGCAGTGACAAAGCCCCGGCGCTGCTCACCAAATAATAGGACAATGAGACTGTGAATACTAGTGCTGGCCAGGTGCACTGAGCTTCCCTATCTTCCCGTGGAGCTAATGGACCAATATGGGAGAATGGAAATTGATTTGGGCTAGTCAGTAAATTAAGAATTCACAGCTTTCATTTTGTGCGTGTGTGTTTGGGGGACGTATTGTTTATTGGAATTCGAATTTCGTAGGTAATTGGGGATGTAGAAAATGTAAACAAGAATAAATGCTGCTTTGCTTTTATTAATGCCAATAAAGCTCACTATTGTCCTCTGGTGCTGTGCCTCTCAAGACAATACATAGAGAAAGTGAGAATTGTGCGAGAGAGGTAACTAGAGACTACAGCAGAATTTTTTTTTAAGGTTGTGTGAGAATTATATCACTTCTGTTTTATATGATTTTGTCTTTTATTGAAATGTATTTAAATTAGGTTTTTAAAATACAGTTTTAGTTACTTTTTTACGTTAGTTATTTTTTTCCCATTAAACTAAATGAAAAAGAGAAATATTTCCTTGGAGCTGGCTAAAATAAAATACGTTTAACACTAATCTGTTTTGTAAAATTAAGGTGCACTGTAATACATTAGCTAACATTACAATGAGCAAAATGTTTGTTAAATTTGTATGTATATTTGTTATATTAGTTCATATCAACCAGTTTTGTTAAATTAAAGTCCAGGTAAATATAATTCTAACGCTTGTTTCTAAACACAGTTAAAGTCAGAATTATTAGCCCTCCTGAATTATTAGCCCCACTGTACAACCCCCCCCCCCCCAAATCCCGTTTAACAGAGAGAAGAATTTTTTCAACACATTCATAAACATAATAGTTTTAATAACTAATTTCTAATAACTGATTTTTTTTTCTTTGTCATGATGACAGTATAAATAATATTTTACTGGATATTTTACAACATACTAGTATTCAGCTTTAAGTGCAATTTGAAGCCTTAACTAGGTTACGTCAATTAGGCAAGTTAGGGTAATTAGGCAAATCACTGTTTAATGTTGATTTGTTTTGTAGACATTTAAAAATACATATTGTTGAAGAGGGCTAATAATATTGACCTTAAAATGTTTTTTAACTGCTTTTATTCTAGCTAAAAAAAAATACTTTCTTCTAAAGAAAAATACTAAACATTCATAATTCAAAAAATGCATGCAAATGTGAGCTGTATTGCACTCTCTTTTTTTAAAGCACACTGGTGTCTATGTACAGCTTGGCTGTATAAAGCCAATTAAGCTTAAACTGCTAGAGGTAGCATCAGCAGCATCCATTTAGGTTGTAGCGATATTTGATATAAGAAATAAATATTGCAGATTTTCATGAGTGGGTGTGGTTTCAGCAATGCTAGTCAACATGCCTTGAGTGTTTAAGAGCCTTCTCTTTGACTATAGAAATAGTCAAAGATTCTTGACTATTTCTCAAAGATTACTTACTTTAGTAACTTGGTGTTTTAACCATCTACATTTGGCTAGTTGATTTCTAACAATATTTTTTTCTGTTGTGTGACAAACTCAATACATGCATCTATACAGATGTTTAGAAAATGAGGCATATATTTAACATGGCAAGGTTTTTACTTTGGCATTTTGTTATATTATTTTTAGCTGCATAAATACATTACCTGTCCCCCAATCCCAATTCTACTTTTTAGCCCTTCCATTTACAGCTACAACTATTTTGTGTGTTGATGTGAAGGGGTAGGGCTAAGGGAAATGGCAAGATAGCCCTTGATTTTAGCCCAAGATAACTGAGATTTTTCAGGACCACATTTAAAACCAAGGGATACAAAAATGTCCCAGAATACACCAGCTACAACAGCAGCATGACTGCACACGTAAGTCAGGAGATGCACAAATTAGTATTTTTTGTCATTATTACGAATTTTTATATACAGCGTTCATGGTTTACTGTCATGCAAAAAAAAATCTAAATTTTGCTATCTATAATCCATAATAATAACAACTCTTGTATAGCAGTCCCACAACATACTTTCACACATATTGTTGGAAGGGGTAGGGGTAAAAAATAGAATTTGGATTGGGCCTAAATGTGATGATATCTATGTCTTATTAAGAACATTGTCTAAAATTTCTACAATTACAACCATGAGATATAAAAGTGTATTGATTAACTCACTGAGAAACAATCACACTTTCTGTTAAAAATCTAAAATATATGTCAGGTTACAGGCTCTTGCTGAGCAAAATGAGCTCAGATGTGAAATTCAAGCATCAAGTTTCAAAATTCTGAAGCAACATGCAAATGTAAAGGCGTAATTCAAGGTCTCGGGTGTTACATCATGTCCTTGGTCCTACAAGTCTTCTACTACATTATAGAACCTGTTCAGAAATGCATAAAGGATAGTTTTTTTCAACATAAAATATAAGCCTCAAAATTCTAAATTCTCTATGTAAAATTAAACCAGAGAGTTGAAGAGAAGCCATGTATAGATGTCTCATAATTATTTTAGTAAAATAAGAAGAAAGTTTTTTTTTTTTTTTTTTTACCTGGTAGTGGCCACAGCATGTAATCTTTTATTGCCTCAAAATAACTTACAAAAGTAAATCCTCACAGAACATGCCAGCTCCAAACACCCCCAGACCCAGGTCTCTAAAGCCAAACATTTAAGGCTAGAGGTGAGAAGGGTTATCGAAACTGTCCTCAAATGGATTCCACGCTTTTCACAGGTTTTCTAATCTTTCCATATGGGTGCTTTAAAGTGATGTCCATGTGTCTGCGTGTGCATCAGTGGAAAAAGATTGTAGTAATCCATGGGTGTAATCTGTGGTACAAGCGGCCGTGAGGGAGTTTATGAGGACAGTCCCCAGAATGCTAAGGCCGGGATGGAGTCTGAACAGCAGATAACACAAAACTTAAGCTTGTGGAAGCCCAGAGGAGCCCAGGCATGGATAACACACCTCAAAGTACAGCAGAGGTGAGAGCGTTTCTGTAAAAAACCCTTCATGAGAACATATCCTCTTCAATGTTTGGAGTACCGGCTATGCTATATAGTCCTCAATCACATAATACCCCTTTATTTAAAATGCTCACTAAAACGCTGGATTCTGATTGGTCAATAATGACATTTGTCACTGTAGTATAATGATTAAACAACGCTATATTTCTCCACTGTCAAATTCTCACATCCATACAAGTTTGAAGCAGCTACTCAATCCCATATTTTAAGTCAAAGAGGTAATTAGTGACTATCATTAAAAAAAATCATAATTTTACATCACTGTGAACTTAAATCTATGCTGTATAAAATATCCATTAACAAAAGTTTCCTGTAGCTCATGGTTTATGGGTGTTTTACATTTATTTACATTTCTGAATAGCATTATGACTTACCTTGATCTCTGCTTAGGAAACATTTGATTGGAAAGTTTAACAAAGTGACTTTTACTGGCATTCATATGCCCACAGACTTTTAATTTTCAGCCAGTCAGCTCAACGGCTTCTGGTTAACTGTCTTTCCATTACAAAATGGACACATTTAAGATCTGTTTTCTTTAAAAATCAGTGATCTTCACTGCCTGATACATATATGATATAAAGTGGGTCTCGGACCAGACAAGAAGCTCTGCGTTAAATTCCATTTTTTCCTGCCATCTCTTTAAAATATGAACATTTATTTTACCCCAGTAAATTTTCAATGGAGTTTCTACTCTAGCCTGCTGTCACTGACAGTTTACATGATCTCGTTTTATGCTTGAACAACTAAATTAATGCTTAAGATTATTTAACTGATGGATTTTTAATTACAATACAATGTCGATGCTGTAAAATGAACCTTATAAAATAATCACAGAAACCTTTCACTGGAAGTTTATTGTTGGCTGTAAAACACTACATACATATACATACATGTACATATAGCCCATTACACTACAAAATCCAGGTTTAAAGAGCTGCCAGTACCTTTTCTGTCATGTATTGCTATTTAAACCATATTTATATATCATCATCTTTATATATATATATATATATATATATATATATATAAATAAAAATTATAATACATTATATTGTTTCAAACAGTATTAAAAATATCAATAAAAGTCACTTTGTGAAACCGTTCAATTTCATTTTTCAACATCAGAAATTGTTAGAGGCACAGAAGAGGCTTATGATGCCATTTTGAAAGTATAAAAAACACTTTAGGTAAGACAATTTAGGTAAGATTCAGATGGTGATGTAAAAACTACATTATGTTCAGATTTAATACTTATATATTTTATATTTAGATTTAATAATATTTATACATATATACTTTTTTATTATTTGTGTGTTGAATATTACACAAAGGAAAATCAAGTGAATTTAATAATTTGGACTTGGTAGTTATCTTCAGGCTTTAATATTTTAGTAATGTTCAAGTAATACACTGCAAAAACGCTTTTCTTAAACAAACATGGGGCAAGCAAAATAATCTTATGTTAAAAGACTTAATTTTGACACATAAACATCTGATTTGCAATCTTCCTAAAGAAAGACAGTATTTTTTGCTTGTGTAACCCACTGGTCCTACTGCACCCAATCTGGTTTGAGCTGGGATCGAAACGGCGATTCTTTGCATGGGAGTCGGTTGCTTTAACAAGGAGGCTAAAGACCATGGCCTCTAGCATCTGTTGCTAGAGCACCTTTTGAGGATTAGGGAGTGAGTGTAAGGGAAGCCAGCTAGCAAAGTGCTATGCAGGTAAACCTCAAAAGGTGCTCTAGCGACAGACACTAGAGGCCATGGTCTTTAGCCTCCTTGTTAGAGCAACTGACTCCCATGCAAAGAATTGTCGGTTCGATCCCAGCTCAAACCGGGCTGGGTGCAGTAGGACCGCTGGGTTACACATGTCTAAAATGCTTCTGTATGTTGTAAATGGTTCACTAAACCACTGTTGAATTAAACAATATTAAAAAAAAAAGTTATTATCCTCCCTCTGCTTCAAAACAAAGGATCTTATAATACGCTTGCGTTTCTTTCACCACGATCAAATGTATTTTAATTTAAAGAATTGTTTTAAGTGTATGATTTGTTCGAAATAAATCAAATTAAAATCAAGCATAGAGCAACAACTTAGATTTTTTTGTATATTATCACATCCCGACTTTCATTACATTTACTACTATATCATCCAGATGGTGTTTCACCAGCCTGTCTGAAAACTGGCTCCCATTTTCACACAGATCTTCAACAGATCACTGGAACAGCGCAAAGTTCCATCCTGCTTCAAATGCTCCACCATCATCCCAATACCAAAGAAACCAAAGATCACAGGACTCAATGACTACAGACCTGTTGCCTTAACATCTGTGGCCATGAAGTCATTCGAAAGACGTGCTAGCTTATCTGAAGGACATCACTGGACCTTTGCTGGACCCCCTGCAGTTTGCCTATAGAGCAAACCGGTCTGTGGGTGATGTAGTCAACATGGGACTGCATCATATCCTAGAACATCTGGACAAACCAGGGAACTACGCAAGGATACTGTTTGTGGACTTTAGTTCTGCCTTTAACACCATCGTCCCATCACTGCTCGAGAACAGCTGTCTGTCCCTAGCTCTGTCTGTCAATGGATCACCAGCTTTCTGACAGATAGACAACAGCTAGTCAGAATTGGCAAAATCACATCCGACAGCCGCACCATCAGAACTGGTTCCCCCCAGGGATGTGTTCTCTCCCCACTGCTCTTCTCCCTGTACACAAACGACTGCACTGCAAAAGACCCCTCCATTAAGCTCTTGAAGTTTGCGGATGACACTACTGTTATCGGCCTCTTCTGGAACGGTGAGGAGTCTGCATACAGACAGGAGGTGGAGCGGCTGGCTTTATGGTGCAGATACAACAACCTGGAGCTGAACACGCTCAAAACAGTGGAGATGATAGTGGACCTTAAGAGAAACCCCCCTGCACTCCCCCCACTCACCATCATGAACAGCACTGTGGCTGCAGTAGAGTCATTTAGGTTCCTGGGCACCATCATCTCTCAGGATCTGAAGTGGGACATTCACATAGACTCTATTGTGAAGAAAGCCCAGCAGAGACTGTACTTCCTTCGTCAGCTGAGGAAGTTCAACCTGCCACTGGAGCTGCTCGTACAGTTCTACTCAGCTGTCATCCAATCCATCCTCTGCACTTCAATCACCGTCTGGTTCAGCTCAGCTGCCAAAACCAACCTCCGTAGACTACAGCGAATAGTCCGGACTGCTGAACGAATCACTGGCACTACCCTTCCTACACTTCAAGAAAAAGTGAAGTGAGTAAAAGGGCTCGTAAAATCACTCTGGACGCCTCACACCCAGCACACTACCTGTTTGAACTGTTACCGTCTGGTTGGCGCTACAGAGCACCAAGCACAAAAACAGCCAGACACAGGAAAAGTTTCTTTCCTCAGGCCATCTACCTCATGAACAGTTAAATATTCCCCTACTGTGCAACAAACGTGCAATACTTTCTCATACACACTTGTACACAGCCCCTTATAACCTGTATATTTACAACATATCTGTACATACAATTCAACATCCAGATCTTTTTGACTAACTGCATCTCTGTTTAATGTTTAATGTTTATTGCCTTTTCTTTCTGTATTTAATTTTGTGTTGTCACTCGTCACTTTATGTACACTGAAAGCTTCTGTTGCCAAAACAAATTCCTTGTGTGTGTGAAGCACACTTGGCAATAAAACTGATTCTGATTCTAAATCTGATTATAGCGATTGCCCTTGTACAGTAAGAACAAGCCTTTATTTTATGCTGAGTTGATCAAACCCCCAAATGATTATACCTCACATCCAAGTCTCATCTAACCGATCAGTGAACCCTACAGATATGATCCAAAAGATCCCACAAACCTCATTTCTCATCTGGCACTGGAGAAAGTTAAGGAGAGGCTTTGTAGAAGCATTAGATGGATGAGAGATGTCGATACCCTGTGCCAATCTACCTCTGAGCCCCCTTCTCATCAACCCTTGACTCACAAGTCCTCTCCTTGCCTTAGAAGGGCTCTCAGCGGTAGACGCACAAGAGCTGTCTGAAAGAAAGCCCTCGAAAATGTTCACCTGTGATACTGCTTTTTAACCTCTTAGGTTTCTCTGCGGTTCAAGAGACGTGGTGAGGAAAGCTCTGTGTTTCAGAGGAGCGAGGCAAGAGTAAAAGCTTTCTGTGAAGAGACTTGAGAGAGGCTTGTTCTTTTATGTCTCCAAGGGACACAGTCAAACTTTAGCTGTGGAACTGTCTGCTCCGCCAAGTCTTTTCATTCAGGGCCCAATGTCAGATCTCATTCCGCTAATAACTGAGCAACATCTGTCAAAATATTCTATATGATTGGCAAAGAGGGAGCGATGGAGATGTCAAAGCGGACTGTGTTTGATTAGGACTGGCCGATATGACAAAAATCACCATGTCACATATATACTTTATATATAATGATATAGTACCATCTATGCAAGTTCAATCAATGAATAGTTTTTATAAACTGTACAAAAATATTTAGAAATTAGCAGTTTTCCATATTTTATGATTCATGTTTTTATTTTTCTCAATTTATTTGTGCGTTTGATTAGCATACTGAGATCTTGATCTTTCGTCTAACAACTTTTAACAATGAAAAGTGGAAAAAAAAACTTTTATTAACATTTGTAATAGTTTAAATTATATAATGTCTGGATTATTGTTGTAAATTAAGGTACAAAAATTTGTAACAAAGTCAAGGCAAGTTTATTTATATAGCACAATTCATACACAATGGTAATTAAAATGTGTTAAAACAGGTTTTAAAAGATTGAAAAAGAAAAGAAAGACATAATAGTACGATATTTCAGACGTACAGTAGCACAGTGCTCATTCAGTAAAGGCACAGCTAAACAAATGTGCTTTAAGTCTAGATTTGAATGTGTCTATTGTTGGAGCACATCTGATCATTTCTGAAAGCTGATTTCAGCAGCAGGGGGTGTAGTAGCTGAAGGAGGATTCAACCTGCTTTGACTGAACTCTTGGAAATTCTAGTTTATTTGATCCTAAAGTTCTGAGGGATCTGTTAGGTTTGTATTTAGTGAGTATATCTGTAATGTATTGAGGTCCTAGGCCATTTAGTGATTTAAAGACAAGTAATAATACTTTAAAATCTATTCTGAATGTAACTGGGGGTCAGTGTAAAGACCTGAGGACAGGTGTGATGTGCTCTGATTTTCTAGTTCTGCTCAGAATCCTGGCAGCAGGGCTTTGGGTGAGCTGCAACTGTCTGACTGTCTTTTTGGGAGAGCCCGTGAGGAGGCCATTACAGTAATCCACTCTGCTGGTGATAAAAGCATGAACAAGTTCTCACTGGAAACAAAGAATCTAATTCTTGCAATGTTTTTGAGATAGTAGTATGCTGATTTACTTACTGCTTTGACATGACTACTGAAACTCATATCTGACTCCAGAATCACACCAAGATTCTTTTTTTACAAATTGCCAGTACATTTTATGCTATTTCTTTAAATGTTATTTATTATTACACCCATTTAATTATTTCAAACTACTAAAATGTCAATAAAAGTCACTTTGTTTATATGTAGGGTTGAATTTTCAACATCAAAAGTTGACAGAGCAGAGATTAAGGCCTCATAATGCAATTCACAACCATAAATAAACAGAAACCACATCTGAATTAACATATATTTTTACAGTGTATATAATGCTCACATGAAAAGGAATATTTCTTTTTTAATTTTAAAGTATATACTCAGAAGTGTACTTGTTCATATCTAATCATATTTCTCACATTAATTAGAACTTCAGTGCAAATGCTTGATTTTTACATATTTAGACATATAAAATAAATGATGATAACATTTAAAACCCTTTTCAAAAAAAAGAATGAGCTCCAAATTACAGCTCCAAATAAAAAATCCAAAATAAAAAGAATAAAAAAAAGTAAAATATTGCTAAATCAAATGTACCGTGTAGGCATTGTACTTTCAAGACTGCAACTTTCTAATGATGCATGTTTTTGTCTGCATCTCCATAATATACTGTAGCACTCATATCAATTATGAAAAAGAGTTACCATAAACACTGTATTTTGTGATACCACAAATTAACTGATAGAGCATAATATGAAACAGTAGACTTTTCACTTTGTCCATCATATTGCACAGCCCTGTTTGTTTAAAAGAAAGCTGACTTATTTTTTGTTCAGTTTTTACTGTAAGTAGCAGGCTGTGAGCTATACTGTAACTGTCACTGACCCTGACGAGGACTTGAGGGAAGGGCCCTCTGGAGTTCTCAGGCACGTTGATTGGTGGAATGACCCAGTCTCGCTTTTGTCGCCGCAGCCCATTGGATGAGCCTCGCTGGCGTTGTCGTGGAAACGTAATGAGCCGGGGATTTTGATAGTGGTTGTGGGAGGATCCGCCATAAATGGCTTCGCCAGCAATCTGTGGAGGACAGATATGAAGACTACATGTGAAGCAGATCTTTATATTCACACACAAAGAGAGTATATTGGGAAAAAAGGAAGGAAAAAAACTTCAAAGTGTTAAAGTGCATGCTATAAATATGAGCATGATGAATCAAAAGGAAAATCATAAATGAATTCTCTTTCATTTCACAGCCCTTTTTTTCCTACACAGCACTGAGTAGCAAATTGCAATTGGAGACATAAGGTATTTCACAGGGGGAAAATAATAATTGCATGTGTCGTAATTGGATCCCCGCTAGTTTTAATTGTATGAAAAAAGTGTTTACTCTTAATTTGTTAATATATGAAAAACCTACAATGAAATTATAGAAAGTTCAATATTTGTTCATTCATTCATTTTTCTTCAGCCTGGTCTCTTTTTTCATCAGGGGTTGCCACAGCGGAATGAACCACCAACTTATCCAGCGTATGTTTTACACAGTAGATGCCCTTCCAGCTGCAATTCAGCACTGGGAAACACCCACACACTCTCACATGCACACTCATACACTACAGCAAATTTAGTTCATTCAATTCACCCATACCGCATGTCTTTGGACTGTGGGGAAAACCAGAGCACCTAAAGGAAACCCATGGGAACACAGGAAGAACATGAAAACTCCACAAATAAATGCCAACTGGCCCAGCTGTGACTCGAACCAGCAACCTTTTTGCTGTGAGGCGACAGTGCTAACCCCTGAGCCCTGTTAAGTTCAGTATTAACAAATGCATTTAATAAATTTTTCATTTTACTTATTTTTAAATAGATTTCTGGACAAAAATATCCATTTATCGATACAATGAACCATTTGAAATTTCACATATAAAAATAATAGAATATATATAATTCTGTATTCATAGAAAGAGCTATTAAATACTAATATGAAATTACTAAAGAAATAAATACTACACTGTAAAAAAGGCTGGGTTCCACACAATTCCTTTATGTTGTCCCAACACAAATCAACTAGTTATCTACATTATTATATTTTTAATAATAAAATATCTAAATAGTTATAGAAAAATTAACCCTACTTTAAAGTAGGTTTTTTAGTACATTTTAGTATTGAGGGAGTGAGGGTTGCTTGTGAGGTTTTGGAGGTAGGGGGTATGGTGCTAATGGTAACTCTGGGGGGCCCAAAATGGCGTGTCTGCGTTGTTTTTGTGTTTTTGGACTGTCGGCATACTGTCTTCTAAGGCACAAGTATTTTATTAAATAAGGAAAAGATTCGCTCAGCTTCTCCCACCACAGCAACTTTCGTTTTGACTGATGGTATTTGCCGCCAGTTAATCAGGAAATGACAATTTTTTTCTCTTTGGCTGCATCCAAAACCGCATACTTCCATACTATACAGTACGCTAAAATCAGTATGCGAGCCGAGTAGTGTTCGAATTCATAGAATTCGAAAATCAGTAAGCGAGAAGTACCCTCATGACCTACTACTTCCAGTGAGATTCTGAAGTGCGCAACCCATGCATGCTGAGAGAGAATTCATGAATGGGAGTAAAGCGATGGCCCTTAGAATCGTCCCAACTTCGTCCTAACAGTTAAAGTAAAAATTTTTCAAATTGAACACCCATGGTTGCACAATGACGTTAATCGATCCATGTGCTATAACATGTAAAACAGGATCATGAAAGGAACATTCAAGAAGCAACTCATGTAAACACCTTAATCATATTATTGTCTTATTCAGAATAAGGCAAATAATTAGATTACTGATGTCTATGTAAATGTAGTCACAAGCCCTAGAAAAAAGGTGTTCCCTGATTTTGATGACAGCCTTTCCACAGATTAGTAGTAAGCAAATGTAATGTTAATTGCATAATGTAAATCTTAAATTCATGCTAACAAACAAAAGATCAAAACAATTATATTAATACAATTCAATTCAAATACAGTGTATAAAATATGAATTGATGTATACTTTAAACTTTATTATATTGT
>CAIGQZ010032461.1:3930334-3944971 GCA_903798205.1 Danio tinwini | reverse complement strand
TATTATTATTATTATTATTATTACTATTATTATTATTATTATTATTACTACTGTAGTGTAACTTCACAACCCTAAAGACTATATTTATGTAGCTTTTTAACCTTCTTGGAGCTTTACAGGCAAAAAATATATAAAAACCCACAATAATTTACATAATATGAGTATGGACTGACATGAGGCTAAGCAAACAATGTCAGAACTGAATAAAATGTTTGTGTTTTTCTATAAACTATAGCCTCTAAAATAGTATCTAAGAAAGGGTTATGTTACTGTTAATGTAGGAAAAAAAGACCAATCAGAAGAACACAGAGGGGGGACACATGTTGCAAGAATCTGCTTACAGTAGTAAGTTAGCATGCTAGCTGTTTTATTTGCCAGAACATGGTGGAGAAAAAGCTTTAAAAAAAACAAAAACATTTTTGACTGACATGAGGCTAAGTAAACAACGTCAGAAACTGAATACAATGTTTTTAACTATACCCTCTAAATTAGTATCTAAGAAAGGGTTGTGTTACTGTTAATTGAGGAATAAAAAATAATCAGAACAGAGGCAGGAAAAATGTTGTAAGATTCTGTTTACAGTAGCAATTTAACATGCTAACTGTTTTATTTGCCAGAGCATGGCGGAGGAGCTTAAAAAAAGTTCTGACTGACATGAGGTAAACAATGGCAGAAACTGAATGAAATGTTTTGTTTGTTCCTATACGAACTCTACCTTCTGAATGTTCTCGGTCTAAAATGTTAGCTAAGAAAGGGTATAGTGTTAATGCCTTAGCAAGAATAAAAGATCTTTCCCATTACCCCATGCCTGATCAGGTCCACCTGCCACACCACTGCAGGTAGTTCTGGGAAAAAGGGGCATGACATTCACAAAGACATCCACACACTCACAACCACACAAATACACACTCGGTGCAGATGTGCCAGTGCGCGCACACACACATACACACAAATACACGTGGCAAGGTCTTGAGGTCTGGTACCGCAGGGCTGCATTGTTCCGCTTGACTGACGGAGGAATAATGTACGGCGGCACAGAACTCTCTGTACGACCAGCGGACCCGCACAACACAAAGACAGGGGGACAGTGAGGGCAGCAAACGGTTACCCTCACACACACACAAACCCAGACACACATGCGCGCCGCTCCCCTCTGACCCAAACATTCTGTCACTTTTGACAATGGCGGTTATGCTTGATGAAGCGGAGTGGGTTATAACACTCTTCCACAGTCTTGTAACGCTGAAATCGTACTGCATGAGTGTAATATGACATTCGCAGACTGTCGTGACTGTCATATTACATGCTCAGGATGTTGGATAAACTCTGTTAGCATATATACTTCAAAAACCACTGCCACTGAGGACCCAATGATGATTTCCATTTACAGGAATAGTAGCTTACTTTTAGTACAGGGGTGTCCAAACTGTACTAGACCAATCCAGACCAGTGTCCAGTCCTGGAGGGTCAGTGTCCTGGAGAGTTTAGCTCCAACCCTAAACAAACACACCAGCACCAGCTAATCAAACTCTTACTAGATATACTAGAAACGTCCTGGCAGGTGTGTTGAAGTAAGTTGGAGCTAAACTTAGCAGGACACTGGCCTTCGAGGACCGTGTTTGGACACCCCTGTTTTGGTGCTTTTATTAAGTTGCTCAGTTGTAAGCACTCGATATCTATCATTCTTGGCTCATTTTGAGTGAGCCTTGTGAATGTACAGTAATTAACTGATTGATATCATTACTGCACAGTATCATTTGAGTCAGTGAGATGGCAACTTGAGATCAGCCCAATTAACAAATGAAATGTTCGGTGTGTTTTGCAGGCTGATTAAAAAGGTCAACAGAAATGAATCAGCTCTGTTTAGAATCAGACTCCACCATCATCTCAGTGGGGTGATGGTTTCTTCAGCTCTGAATAAACAGGAATGATTTGCTTTTAATAAATGTAAGTGCAGCAAAAAGTAATGAAGTACAAGAGGGTGTTGTTTTTCTCTTTTCTGCACCACTTTACATGCACTTCCAAAACATAAGGACTTGGGTATGCTAAACAAGAGGTTTTCCTGTACCGAGAATTACAAGGCAGCCACCTCCATCAAATTGTTTTTACCATTTCCACCTTTTGATGAAAATCAGTCAGGCAGTCATGGCTACGAACAGACCCCAAGTGATGTTCAATTCTGGCCATGTATTTAATGACATTTGATGTTAGCGTTTTAAATAAATGAATGTTTACTTGATACGATTATAAGAATACCACAAAATGTGTTTGTTTCAAGTGTAAAAAGTTGGAGTGTGATTGGAATACTATCTCCGCCTCATTTTAAGCGAGGAAAAATTCACACAGAAAGCATTTTTCTATTCAATTGTGCTACTTTTCTGTGGTTTTTCCTTTTAAACATGCTTGTTGGATGTGCATTAATCATATGCCCACATCTTGCATCTTTTGCAGTACCTCGCACATGACCAAACAGAAGAACACCAGCATAGGCTTATTCTGAAAACATAGCCCTATATACATTTCTGGAGATCACAAATTATGTAGACAGAGCTATGTATCGCTGCATTTCATCTTTAAAATGAAGGCTACAGGGCGATCTGACGCCGTTCCTTTTCTCGCTTACCAGCTGACTTGTACATCAGCGGACTTGAGACGCAGAGCAGAGTTGAGTGCAACAATGGGGTTTGAGTCCGGTCAAGAACGGTTGCAGAAACTAGGTAAGTCAAAAACAGAAGCTAAAAAAATAAAATAAACAAGTAAATAACAGGGTGAGAATGTGGTAAAATCTGAAATTGTGGGAAAAATCAGGCAATGGCTTTTCTTTTTCTGGATTGCTTTTTAAAACACTGCAGTTGGGTTTAGGAAAGGAGATGGGCGGGTCAATCTGTGCTTTTTAAAACACTATTGGTTGGTTTTAGAGAAGGTGAAAGCTGGAGGGATCGGTTGCTCGGTCAGTCAGTAAGTCAGTCAATCGACAGCAGCCTCTGGTGGATTCGCGAAAACAAAAACTGCAAAAAAACATAGCTGCTGGGACAAATTTTGCTTTCTGCAGAAATGTATATAGGGTATGTAATCAGAATGAGCCTCGGTTGAAGAACACAGAGGTGGAGCTTCTGTTTATAATAGTAAGTTGACATGATAACGGTTTTATTTGCAAGAACACGGCAGACGAGGAGCTTTTTAACAAAACAAATTTCTGAGCACTGTCTTTTGTGTTTTTAGAGGCAAAGCTTCACTTTGTGTGATTGGCTTATAGCTGTGTATTTAAGTGTATTCACAGATCATTTGATGGAGTGATTCAGGGTATAACTCATTAAAACTTCTTACCACCTACTGGATTTAATGTGGCATTTATTTATTCATAAAAAAGATCATTGTTATCCGAAAAATCCATCAATTTCATTTTTCGTCAATACTGCAACCTTTAAATTCCGGTGTGTTAAACAAGAGAGACAAGCAAAATAAGCTGAGTGGGGGGTCATAAGAACCAAGAATGAGAACTGCTGGTCTAGTCTGTTGTGATTGGTCAACCTTTTGCAGTGCACATTGAAAAAAAAAAAAAACGATTTATATAACCAGCTTGTAGAGCTTGAAGAAAGAATTGTGTTCAGATCAACAAGCTCTCTACATAGTGTTCACCGCTCTACTCACCGTTTACTTAATTTAAAAAAAGATTTGTGTTATACTACTGTTCAATTCTTACATGAAGAGCAGGGGGTCGTCAGGACCAGGATTGAGAACTACTGGACTAGGCCATCAGATCAATCAAAAGAGTGTATGCTATTAGAAAGCATAGCTTTAAAAAAGCAGATAAATAAACAAACATTTAAACCATGTGATAAAAGAGCTAATGTTGCATTGTAAATTATATAAAAATTGATTTGGCCTTGGATTCATAGAAATCTTGCAGACAACCTCTTAAAAAAATAAAACCTTTAAAGTTGTTTAATAGCATGCATTTTCATAATATTATCTGCAAAATGTCAAACAAGTTGTTATGTAAATTGATAGGTCATGAGTTAATGTTAAAAGACTTAATGTTCCTTTTAGCACTACCATTTTAATGTCTGAGGTCAGAAAGATTTGGAAAAAAAAGTTTACTTTTCAGGTATGCATTAAACTGATCATTAGTCACAGCAAAGACATTTACTACATTTACAAATAGGTCTTGTAACACTTTAAAGTAACAATTCTCACAATTAACCAAGCATATTACCTGTCTATTATTAACATATTGGATGTTTATTAGTATTTACAAAGTATATAATCTTTTTCTGACCCCTAATAATACCTAAACATACGTTCACTCACCGGCCACTTTATTAGGTACACGTTACTAGCACTGGGCTGGACCCCCCTTTGCCTTCAGAACTGCCTTAATTCTTTGTGAAATAGATTTAACAGGGTACTGGAAACATTCCTCAGATTTTGGTCTATACTGACAATAGCATCATGCAGTGGCTGCAAATTTGTTGGCTGCACATCCATGACGCGAATCTCCCGTTTCACCACATCCCAAAGGTGCTCTATAGGATTGAGTTCTGGTGACTGTGGTGGCCATTTGAGTACAGTGAACTCATTGTCATCTTCAAAAAAACAGTCTGAGATGACTGTCATAAAGGGATGGACTTGGTCAGCAACAATATTCAGGTAGGCTATGGCATTGACACAATGCTCATTTGGTACTAATGTGCTGAAAGTATGCCAAGAAAATATCCTCCACACCATCAGCCTGAACCATTGATATGTGCTTTCATGCTGTTAACACCAAATTCTGACCCTATCATCCAAATGTCGCAGCACAAATCGAGACTCATCAGACCCAGCAACGTTTTTCCAATCGTCTATTGTCCAATTTTGGTGAGCCTGTGTTTCCTGCTCTTAACTGACAGGAGTGGCACACGGTGTGGTTTTCTGCTGCTGTAGCCCATTCGCCTCAAGGATCAATGTATTGTGCATTCAGAGATGCTCTTCTGCACACCTCGGTTGTAATGAGGGGTGATTTGAGTTACTTTTGCCTTTCTATTAGCTCAAACCAGTCTGCCCATTCTCCTTTGACCTCTGGCATCAAGAAGGCATTTGCGCTCACAGAACTGCTGCTCACTGGATATTTTCTCTTTTTCGGACCATTCTCTGTAAACCCTAGAGATGGTTATGCATGAAAATCCCAGTAGATCAGCGGTTTCTGAAATACTCAGACCAGCCCGTCTAGCACCAACAATCATGCCATGTTCAAAGTCACTTACATCATCATTCTTCCCCATTGTGATGCTTGGTTAAAACTGCAGCAGAACGTCTTGATCATGTCCAAATGCCTAAATGCATTGAGTTGCTGCCATGTGATTGGCTGATTAGAAATTTGCGTTAACAAGCAGTTGGACAGGTGTACCTAATAAAGTAGCCGGTGAGTCTATGTACTAACTATTAATTAGCAGTAAATTATGAGTTTATTAAGGCAGAAGTCATAATAGTTCATTAATAGTGAGAACTGTACCTTAAAATAAAGTATGACCATACATGTATTTAAAATAAAGGTTGCTCTTTTAATATATTTGAATATATTTTATTTAATAGTTTATCAAAAATAAATAAGTTGGCATGTTTTACAAAGAAAGTTAAGTAGCACTTTTTTAATGAAATATCTTGTCACTTTTGATAATGATTGTTGCACTTGATTAAGTGAACTGAGTTCTAACATTTGCCGCTTCACACATCACGCAATGGAGAAATTGTGCCACACATGAATGTGACATCTGCAGATGTGGCTATCATATTTCATGATCAGGACATGTTAACTAAATATTTTCATACATTGTTTTTGCATCTTTCACTGTGGAAGGACAAAATCTAACATGTTGTAATGTGTATTGACAGGTCTGAAATTCAGAAAGGTAGTTCTTGTCTGGAAAACAAGCGACGGCAGAGAAATCAGTCGGGCTTCAAATCCTCTTCACAAAACCACATGACTGGACTGCTAATTAGTGTGAATGAACCAAAAACACTTCTGTTTTTTTTTCGGCACACAGCACTGCTTGTGTAATGCCGCTAGGTGCCTGAGAAACAAATATAATGCAAAAACATCTATCTAGCCTCTTTTTATTTATGTTTCTCTCTGAAAGAGCTCTCGAGAACCATCTTTTACTCTTTAGCCTTGATCAGCGAGGTCCTGCAATGCCAAGGAGAACTTAATCAGCAGGCCTTGACACTGTCCACAAATCAGAGGACGAAAACATTTAAGCGGGTTCACAGCTATGAACTGAAGCGCCTTTTCTGAGCCCTGCAGGGCAATGGCCGGGAGTATGACAAGTACTGTATGACTACAGTTGTTTTCCTCCTTCTGGCACAAGCTGTTCTCTTGGTTTTCCTCTGGGCAGTTCTGAACTCGACAAAGAACAGCCATCCTCAGCTTCCCTGCTGCTGTGTGGAAGTATATTTCGAGAATGCAGTTTAATTAGCCTACTTTCTGGAGGTTTTAAATATGCTGTTATTTTGAAGCAGCATAAACCTCGAAAGCACACATGCAATGCTTCACTAAGGGTCATGGCGCCACTCGATAACTATGGGGGGAAAACATATTGCACATTATTACATTACAAGCTAATTATTATTACAAACTCAATCAAATGCCAGCAGCATGCATTCATTAAAATATTCCCACTGTGTTTAGAATAAAACCAACCCTGCATACCTATATTACATTATGCTACATTTGCTGTACTAACATAAGGTACTTTTCAGCAATATGGTACCGATTATCTTCCAGAAAACAATCACAAATGCAGATTTTTGCAAGAAATGCTATTGCAATAGATGTTTTGGTATGTTTTAGGAACTCTAATACATTTTTTGTTCCAGACAAAAGCATTTATTTGAAATAAAACTGTATTCAAATCTATCAAATACACTCACCGTCTACTTTATTAGGTACACCTTACTGGTACCAGGTTGGACCCCCATTTTGCCTTACATCTTAATGCTGAATATATTGATGAATAAAATAGTTTGCTACTTTATAAGGGTGAGAATTGTTGAGTTCACTTGTTCCTAGAGCAGAAATGTCAGCCAATACTGATCATCTGAAGCCTTTGTTTCATTAACACTCACTTTATTAGGTACACCTTACTAGTACTGGGTTGGGCCCCTGTGGTCACTGTGGTCATAAAGGGATGGACATGGTCAGCAACAATACTCAGGTAGTCTGTGGCATTGACACAATGCTCAATTGGTACTAATGGGCCAAAAGATCAGCAGTTTCTGAAATACTGTCTGGCTCCAACAACCATGTCCCAATCAAAGTCACTTAAATCACCTTTCTTCCCCATTCTGATGCTCGATTTGAACTGCAGCAGATTGTCTTGACCATGTTTTCATGCCTAAATGTATTGCGTTTCTACAATGTAATTGGCTGATTAGACATTTGCATTAACAAGCAGTTGGATAGGTGTACCTAATAAAGTGGCCAGAGAGTGTTTATTCCCTATATACAGTAATATTATTTCATATATTTTATTCCTATGCTTAAAGGCTAACACATTTAATATCACTGTAAAGACTCACTAATTTATCACGTAACACTTTACAAGAAGGTTGTATTAGTTAATGTTAGTTAATATATTTACTAACATGGACAAACAATGAACAATCCATTTATTACAGTATTTACTCATATTTGTTAACGTTAATGAAAACAAAGTTATTCATGTAACTCATTAAATCATGTTAACAAGCATGAATTAAATGCTAAAGTAAATGTTGAACTAAAGGCTGTACAAGCATTGTCCATGCTTAGTTCATGTTAGAACATACTTTAATTAGGATTAACTAATGAAACCTTACTGAAAAGTGTGACCAATTGTGGCTAACTTGAGCATTTACCAAGTCACATCATTGTCTTATCATGTTTATTCTTTTAAAACTTCAGCTATAATGCAAACAAAAAAATAAATGATAATCACAACACTGTAAGTGCATATTTTGAGGCATTTTTTTTTTCAGATAAAACAGCCTTGAGCTGTAGCAAGATCTGCCTTAAGGACATGGGACTGTTTTTAGGCATGGAGTGTTGATCTGCTGCTAGAGGGAAGAATCTGGACACTGCAGATCTCTTTCCTTCTCTTATCTCAGAAATGGAAGCTCATGCTATAGAAGAATGTGGTTTAGGCCCCAGGAAAAAAGAGCGGACATGAGATAAAGAAGTTGTGCGGAAGCCCCGAGAAGTGGAAACAATTAAAAGAGTGGGAAACGAACATCAGTCGGGGGTGTCAAAGTGATTAATACACCTCATCGGCATGAAAGAAAGGCGTGCGTTTCTTACTAAAACATTAGTCACAGTGACATCCTATTGGGTGCGTTCTTTTCAATTGGTTCTTTTTAATAAACTGGCTGAACCCATTTCGCAGACCGGACTGAATTAAAGCCAAGTTATCAGTTAAAAGTGAAGGAGTTGAAATGACTGAAGTGTATGGACAGATTACGGAGTTAATCGCTCACTCAATTGATTACGTCCGATTTGAAATGAACCAAAAAAAACCTCTGAATGGGCCGATTCCAAACTACTTGCGACGTTCATTTAGAATTACAGAAGAAAAGACTCATTTGTGAAGTAGATGCTTAATTTACGTATTTTTAGGTTTTATATGTGCACTGCTAATTATTATTGTTATTTTCACATTAGTTGGCATATTGGTACTATAAGTGTAAAGTAACGTGGACATCTTATAATATAGCTGCGCATTATAAACCTATTTTTATTCTAAACATAAGAACAGTGCACAGACACAATGCAATTAGCGTGGCAGTAACAAATGAAGCAGGGAAACAATTTACACTAATTACAACAAACTATCTAATATACGTAACATAAATGAAAACATGATAAACAGCACTATTTAACTAAATAACTGTTTAAGTAGAGAAACAGGTGGCCATACAGAGACATCTGGGAATAGGTTTGAGGGATGACTTAAATAGCTAATGTGAGTTTTAAAACCGAATGATTGAAACAAGCTGTTTGAATGAATCACGAATCGCTTAAACATAAATTAAACATGACCAGAAGGTTTTTAATTAACACTCAAGTGGCCACTTAAGAGTTCACTAAAAATTTAAATATATAAATGAAGAAGTAGTATTTTAAAGTTAAAGTGAAACAAATGTTACATTATTGCCATTTAAGTCTAAATTGTAATTCTAAATTATGTTTGATTAAATATGAGTGCATATACATTCAGTTAAGACCTAAACAAATTCACCCTCATCTAATTTTATGTGACTAGCTATTAAATACAATAATTTCTAACAACTATTTAGTATTTTATTTAGCATGATGAAAGTATATAACAAATTACTACTCATTTACCAGTACCAGCGTTACATGGGTCTGTGTTATTTTATTTTGTTGTTGTTTTTTAGTATGTTTGTGTTGTTTTCTGTGCTTGTTTGAGTTTTAGGTGGAGTTTGTGAACGGCTTGACCGGATTGGATGGTGGTGACATCACTGGGATTCATTCACTGGCAGCTCATTCTCTCTTTCTTACGCTTGCTCACGCTGTCTGACTGGCGGTGCTCCACGCATGCCAGTATCGCTCCTCTTTTATTGCTATGTTGTTGTTAACTTTTTGATCTTTTAGCATTTGTAATGTGTTAACTATTTTGCTTCGTTTGTTTATTTTGATACTTTGTTTATTTTTGTAGCAGGTAGTGGATATTAATTTTCATAGTTACGTTTTGTTATTTATTTAGTTCAGCAAAGGGAAGCAGTGGCCCGAAAGACTCACCTGTTTTTATTCTTTTTCACAGGAGCTAGGTAAGATTTCTCCTGGAAGAACAGCTATAGTCAGACAACTGTTTTGTTTAGCTGTCCTACCTCTCTACTGTTATTTGTTATTAATTTTATTTTAAAATGTAACTTTTTTTAAGGTTAATTTAAGGAGATTAAAAATATATTGACGGGAACGTCAATTCAAGTGTCTGTGTCTTTTATATGTTTGGCTAAATCCTGATTTCATTAAAAGAGCCAGTTCTGGATTTTGGGCCGTAACAATCAGCATAAAAGTATTCAGCTTAAAGTGTCACTGGACTCATTTCACACAATGTACTTCTTGTGCTCAAACAAATCACTCATACTACACATTTCTCTTATTATTTTATTATTTTTATAAGGAGAGGGAGAAAATCTGACATTGTCTCAGAAAAATAATTCCAGAAATGTTATTCTGCATGACATTGCCATCAAACTCAAAACATATATTCAGTATATGTGTGGCTTTTGACCTATTACTTTTCTGTATTACTCCAGGACTAATTGCATATATTTGTTTATGAAATAATGAAATGTTTGGTGCGGTGCAATATTTTTTTTTTTTTACATTACTTAAGCATCTATATATTTTTTTCATATTGAGCATTATAAACTCTAGATCACAGGTGTCAAATCCAGTTCCTGGAGGGCTGTAGCTCTGCACAGTTTAGGTCCAACAGGCTTCAACACCTGTAGGTTTCAAACATAACTGTAGGACTCAACTACTTTGATTAGGTGTGTTAAATTAGGGTTGGAACTAAACTGTGCAGAGCTTCGGCCCTTCAGGAACTGGATTTGACACCTGTGCTCTAGATGATGGATAATAAAAGCCAAAGTATTTTATTTCCAAAAATACATTAACTGTGAATGCAGACCAAATTATTCAGCAACTGTTTTAGTTCGGGAAGGTCATATTTGAGAAAAGGCCTCTGACGATGAGGGAGAGAAGGACACTGATATAGCTCAGATATAACTCAGAAAACTTTTTGCAGAAATCTCATTTTGCATGCTATCTTCATCAAATTTGAAATATTAACTCACGAGACACTTGGCTTTCAAGGCATATTTTTTCTAGGTTATTCATTAATGTTTTCTTGTGTTTTTATATAAAAACAAATGATGAACACAATATATATATATATATATATATATATATATATATATTTATTATTATTTTTTTTTTCATTACTTCATAATGTATAACTTTTTATAATTTAGAGCAGGAGACTTGCCAGATGGACCATAGTAAAGTGTCTTCATTCCAATGATACCTATGTTTTGTTTGTAGCTCACTGGAGTCAAGAACTGTTACTATTTAAAGTTAGGTGTAGGTGCAGGGCACAAAGTTGGTTTTGGTCAACTAATGAACAAAGTAATAGGGTTAGACAAACCATATATATTTTTTTACCAATAACACACAAGCCTCTCCTGCAAATGAGCACTGACATCATGATCGCCATTATGAACCTACGGTTTCTGTGCAGTATTGCCAAAAGTGCTAGGAGTACAAATTTTAGTATTTACCTCACCTGCGGAGCAAGTTGTAACAGACAGGCAGATTTCACTTTTTTGTTTATTGGATAAACACATTTGAATCTATTTGCATTGTTAGCAATAATATTTTTTTCTATTAAAAATATTTTTTATAAAAAAAAAAAAAAAACATTTTTTTTTTAAAGTTCTCAACATTATACTTAAAGTTCTAAAAAATTATTTTGTTTGCTTAATTGGTGTCCAACAGTGTGTGGCTTATTTGTAACACCCTGTTACAACTAACCCCGCTGTGTCATGTTTTCTTCAAAACTAGCTAGCAGTCAGTGTGTGTTTTTTACATCTTTCAAAATGGTTTCATCTTTTAGCCTAGAAGGCAGTAATCACAACAATATAAGATTTTACGTACATACTTTCACAGAAAAAAAAAAATAATAAAATAAAAATATATATTGACTATAATAAAAATACTTTTATGCTGCAAAAATGTGAAATGTTTTCTCTTGTGTTTCTCATCCAAATTTTGCAGAACTTTTTCAATAATTGGCAGGAAGACGATTGCCGACATTGTGGTGAAAACCCCTGAAGAATGCCATGGTTAACCCTAAGCAAATACCTTAAAACTCTGTGTTACATTTAACCCTGCGTTACTTTGTGCCCCGCGCTCCCCTAAATCCCCAAAAAGCGAGTGCTGTAAGTCAGTGGTTAACAGTGGTTTGTTGTGTAGCAAAAAATGGCTAATAATATATACACTGTAAAAAATGCAGGGTTCTACACAATTCATTAAGTTAACTTCACACTTTTAACAAATTTATGTGGATTGAACATAAATAAATTAAGTTGTCCCAATGAAATCTCAAGAATTGTTTGAATTGTGTGTCAGCTCATTTTAATTAATATGAACAAGTAAAAAAATAAATACTATTGAGTGTACAATAGATAGACATACACAATTTATAAGGCATACTTTATAAAGTACACATAAATACACTATTTTTTATGTGTTCATTTAAAAAGGCCATGTTTGTGATTTTTCAATCACAGTAATGTAACATCTGACCACTAAATCAAATCTGACTTTTGATTTAGATTTTTTTGCCAATTAATTATTAATATCTGAATGAATCTAACTTTTTTTTGTATTTTTATTGTGTTGGAGTGCAACACAGCCCCTCCATGAAAGACTAAAGAGCTTGCATATAATGATAAAAAAATATAAAAAAAAAATATATATATATATATATTTACCATAGCAGATAAGGAATTAAGCTGTGTGTTTTCACTTCAAGAAATGAAAGCTTAAGCGATAGTTCTGCCAGGAAGACTGAGATGTCACGTCATTCATAATAATTATCTCGTCAGCCTATAACAACCAAGCAAGCTATATATAAGCCCATCTAAACAATCTGTTTCGCTGTACTCAGGTGACATTGTGAAAGTTTCCCTCCATCCTCCCCACCAACACCACCAGGTCAGCCTTGTCTCCACTCTGGGTGTTGGCTTCGCCCTGCCTTCATCTTCAGGCAGGATCTGCCAGCTCATCCAGAGTTCCGTACCATAGAGGAGGCTTACGCCAAAGGACTTTATGAAAGGATCGTACGGAACTTACACTTATGCAAACAATTCACAATAAATGTTAAAACGTTTATCTGTCTTTTGAAAAGTCTTTCTGGTAGAATGACCAGACTGCTGACCTGGCCTTAATGCTAGCGCTCCTGGCAGACAAGTAAGCAACTGCAGGCTCATAAACAAGCTATCATATTTTGGGCAAGGCATATTAACCATAAAATTCCCGATAACTGTTGCATGCCAGTGTTTACATTTTAAGCAGTTATTAGCCAGTGTATAGAATTTTTATAATGTATTGTGCATCCTTACTGTGCGCAATAGGATTTTGCTTTTCCAACTCATGTAGCCTTCATGTACATAAACAGCACAGTGACAGACAAGAATGAAGCAGATCTCCATTACTACAGTAAGAACTTCTCCAATTGTTATTTAATATATTTGTTGTGGAGTTAATTCAGGCTTTTCTGCAATGATGAGTCACACACAATGTCATTATAAAGTTTGAGTGCATGTACACATTTAGATTTACACTGTTTTTGTACCATAAATGTGACAGGATATGCGTTAGTATACGTACACTGCTGTATGGACATCCGTTATGTTGTAATGTATGTAATGTAAAAAATAAACCTGATTTAAGTTCACGAACCGGGATTGGGGCGTCTTCTTTTATAATTGTACTGACACTATATGCAGCTGTGGTGTTGAAATACTTAGCGATTTTACTGTCTTTATTGCAAACATGCAATGTTTTAAAAATGTTTTAAACTTGTTTAGATTTTTTTTAAGAGACTTATTGTGTTTCTATCACTCCAATATGACTGCAAACACACATTTCCTACACACAGTTCTGTCTGAACAGCTTACAAAAGTTGATTTTCATCATAGATGCCCTTTAAATCTTCGGATTGACAGTATAAAAGCTGGGATCTTCCACATATCTATGATATAAGGTGCTTTCATAACTGCCTTCAGTTTGGAATACTCTAGAGTTCTTTTTACAATTGGTCCTTACCAAGATCTGTTTGGAAGGGTGGTCTCGATACACTTGCAAATGAACACATGGAGCAGTTTGTTTGTGGTGAAAACGTGACCTAAACTCAAACAGACGCAACTGATTTAGTTGCTAATTTGTATTAGTTTGTGGGTTCTTATTCATACTTTTTAATGTGATTTGTTCATTTGCCAATGAGGGGTAGGGTTAGGGATGATGTTTGGGGGCACGCCTCCCTGTTAAAAATTGTATGTCTTTACATTAATTAAATTATATGTATTTGTACGCAATAAGCTAATTTTCTGACAATACAAACAATATTTATGTTTCCTTGTGAAATCGGGCTGAAATAAAACTAAAACCGACGAAAAATGCTACAATGTGTCAGAGCAAAAAAAAATGAACCATAGTTTCTCGCTATAGAACCATCATTTCGCACCCATAGGTTTAATGTCAACACTGAAATGTACCATATTTGTTTGATGCATTTTTGCTGATGTCTCTCCAGGTCTTTGACTCTGTCTGTTTTCAGGAGGTACTGACACCAGCCTTGAGGCTTTTCTGGCTGCTCATTTAAGTGTGCCACAAGGACACTACAGAAGCCTGAAGCTGTTGTAGGGTTCATCACTTCTCCAGAGGGACAAGATAACATGTAAACAAGTAGAATCAGCTTTGCTAAGATTATTTACCTCATCATGGCATTTCCATTGCATTTTGTTGATTGTCACACACACACACACACACACACACACACACACACACACACACACACACACACACACACA
>CAIGQZ010032461.1:3882943-3918890 GCA_903798205.1 Danio tinwini | reverse complement strand
CTATTCTATTCTATTCTATTCTATTCTATTCTATTCTATTCTATTCTGTTAGAATATATTCTATTCTATTATATTCTTATTCTATACAAAAATAAACTGGTAACATGTTGGAACTGTCACAATCACCAGCGATCTAACCCTTATAGATTGCTGGAGAACATTCATTATCAACTGGACTACAACCCTGTGACAATATGAACTATATCGCTCTCACACCTGTTCACATACAGCTGAAGTTGTTCAAAACTAATCAAATGGGCTATAAAGACAGCACACACACACACACATACACACACACACACACTTACACACACATGCACTCGCAAACCCACACACACACTGTTGCTGAGTCTTGTTACCGCCTATACCAACCATTCGCCAGTTTACCACATAATAGAGGACTCAGCCACATTGTGTGTGTGTGTGTGTGTGTGTATGAGCTTTCCTTATAGCTCATTTGATTAGTCCTGAACAGCTTTGTGTGTTTACAATCAAAGATGAACCGGAACAGGTGTGAGAGAGGTGCATGACAGGATTTGTAGTTCATATGGTGACAAGATTGTAGTCCAGATGATAATGAATGTTCTCCAGAAATTTATAAAGGTTCGATCGCTGATGATCGTGACAGAATAAGTCGCATTGCATAATGTATTATCTGGCATTTACAAACAATTTGTAACTGTTTTACAATTGGAAATGTTATAATATTGTTATTATAAAAGTTTATTAAAAAATATTTTCAACTACAATTATTATTGTACACTTTTTGGAAAATTTACTTTATTTTATACTTTTCTTCTACCTCTTCATCTTTTTCATTATTATTATTATTATTATTATTATAAATTATTATTATTAATTACTACTACTACTACTTTTTTTCTTTACAAAATAAGGACATAATATTTCTCATCTCCCTCCAGCATGGGTGGGTAGAAATAAAAAAAGACAAAGTAAACGTGACGCGCACACACTTGGACGGGATCCTGGCTGACAGCTGCATGTTTCTTTTATCCCTTTTTCATGTCTTGCAGGTGCTGTGGAGAGATGGGGATAGTGAAGATTGAACGATCATGGGTCACAGATATTTCAAATGCCTTTTGCATGGTGGCCTTGGAGATAAGAACACAAAATGGAAGATCCGAAAGAGCCGAAATGTTAAGCAGGAGTTAGCGCAACATTAAACAGGAGAGCTAGCAGACGTGATGAATGTGTTTCTCACTAACACAATAGCCACTGCAGTCTGACAATATGAAGTGATATAAGTACAATTATATGAAGTATGTATGTGGATATTTAGCAGACAGCCAAAGTGACTTAAATTAGCCTTACTTCACGTACATTCCTTCCTTGAGTAAAGTGGGGTTAAATAGTTTGCTCCGGGCCATGATGTTGAAGCTCTTGAATTATTCAGTGGGGAAGAAAATAAAAAAATTTAAAATAAATAAATAAAAATAAATAAATAAATAATAAAATAATAATAAAATAAAAAAAAAGTGGGCGACGCAGTGAGGCAGTAGGTAGTGCTGTCGCCTCACAGCAAGAAGGTCACTGGTTCGAGCCTTGGCTGGTTCAGTTGGCATTTCTGTGTGGAGCTTGCATGTTCTACCTGTGTGCGAGTGGGTTTCCTCCGGGTGCTCCGGTTTCCCCCACAGTCCAAAGACATGTTGTACAGGTGTATTGGGTAGGCTAAATTGTCTGTAGTGTATGAGTGTAAATGAGTGTGTGAATGTTTCCCAGAGATGGGTTGCGGCTGGAAGGGCATCTGCTGCATAAAAACGTGCTGGATAAGTTGGCGGTTCATTCCATTGTGGAGACCCCGGATTAATAAAGGGACTAAGCCGAAAAGAAAATGAATGAATAAATGAATGAAAATAAAGAGTTTGCATGTTCTCCCCATGTTCACGTGGGTTTCCTCCGGGTGCTCCGGTTTCCCCCACAAATTCAAAGACATGCGCTATAGGTGAATTGGGTAGGCTAAAATTGTTTGTAGTGAATGTGTGTTCATGAGCATGTATGGATGTTTCCCAGTAATGGGTTGCAGCTGGAAGGATATCCGCTGCGCAAATAAGCTGCATAATATGCTGAATAAGTTGACGGTTAATTCCGCTGTGGCGACCCTACATTAATAAAGGGACTAAGCTGAAAAGAAAATGAATTAATTAAAATTAAATTAAATAAAATTAAATTAGATGAAATTAAATTAAATAGATGTTGGATTGTACATATTATTACATTTTAATAGTTTTAATCTAACATTACTATAATAATTTATTGCTCAAACTTTACAATAAATGTCCATTAGTTAATGTTAATTAATTAATTTACTAAAATGAACTAAAAATGAACAATACATATATAGCATTTATTAATTATTAGTTAATGCATTGTGCTTTAACAAGGATTAACAATGAACTACTTTAATTACTTAAAGTAAAAAGGTGAATAAATACAGTAATAAATGTATCATTCATTAACTATTCATGTTAGTAATAATTAACTAAAATTAACAAATGGCATCTTATTGCAACATGTTAAATTTTCATGATGCAATAATAATAATAATAATAATAATAATAATAATAATAATAATAATGATAATAATCTTACTTTTGGCATTTAAGATTTTTTTTAAATGCTAAAACATGTTTATTATTAAAAAAAAGATTTTTGTTCAATCAGATTGTCTTATTAACATCATATCACAAATTTTGTTTACAATTGATATGGTGCTGAATAATATATAGGAAACATTGTCATAATATTTTACATAGTGAATTTCTAGCATCTACAGCTGACATATTTTTAAACAGGGTGCACTTTTGCACTCTATATGCCAGAGCGAAGCCGTAAATCCTATTCACTAACCATCTGTAACAATTTAACCAGTATTTGAATTCACATCCATTATTTCCAATGTAAACATGGCTCCTTTCAGTATGTAAATTCCTATGTAAATTAGCCTCATTATTGATTGTTCACATAACTACCTGGTGCAATTACCACCTTTAAAAAGAGATGTTTGTGTACATTTTCTATTGATCATGACAGCAATAGTTCATCAAATGACAGAGAAGAGCATTATAAAAGCTTATAATTAGTCGTGGTGTAAGAAAATTACTTTCTGCATTTTAAAGAGCCAATTTAGGTGTCTAGTTCACAGTGCAGCAGTAGTCCTCAGTAAAATACTTCAGATGGTAGGAGGTACAATACTTTGTACATTACAACTTAATGAAATCTATTTGGATTCAGCACTAGGGTTGGGAATAAAAATTTTTTTGTCTTTACCAGAATTTTTGGGTGAAAAAAATGCATTATACCAACTAATATATGGGTATCATATGTAAGTACCAATATTTAACTTATACTAGGTTTCCCCCATTTTTTGTTGTGCTCACATTTACTTCAGTATGTATAGCAAACAAAACTATGGCTTATTCACAAGGAGACAAGCAGACTTAATATTTAAAGAGCAGTCTTTAAATTTTCACACACTAGTTCATATTGCCATTTGATTAACCGCACAGCCCTACTTTTGATTTATTCCTCCAGAATTAGATTCTGACACTAAAGTATATGTTTCATTCCACTGACTTCCATTCATATGCATGCGAATGCAGGAGCTTTTTCAAAGTTGTTTTGCATTTCATTGCATTCCAGAGTACCAATTTCTCTCTTAAAAAACAAATGTGCCAGGAAGAATCAAAAATAAGGGTTTCACATTGATGCCATTGATGAACACCTTTGTTTAGTTTCCCTAAAAAAATGTGTGGTATAAAGTTCTTCACAAAACCATTTTTTTAATAGTGTAAAAAATATTTATTCTACAGAATTCTTCTTCCATTGTGAAGAACCCTTTGAGAAATAAAAAGGTACCATGATGTTATGAATTGGATTGTATCAACAGAAGTGAGGTTCCAAATACAGCTTTAATATAAGACAGATCAAAAAGGAAGGTCAAACAGGAGAAAACATAAACATCAGGGGTTAATCCAAATAAGTAATCCAAATGGCAGGTGACAGGTTGTGGCAGGCATCGGGAATCGTAAAACAGTCCAAAATAAAAACAAAAATAAAAACAAAGACAAACTAAAAAATCAGAAAAGTTGACAGCAATGAACAAGACTCCACAAAGATAATGATTGTATAAAACAGACGTATATGAACAGATTCCAAATGGGTCACAGATGTAGTAGGTTGATTGGTGCAATATATAATGGGAGCTGTAGTCCAGGTGAATGACAAAGGTGCAGGATAGATGAATTGCCATCTAGTGGATCTCATGGGCACTCCAACTGATAAATATGATGCATGGGTGTTGAAGGTTTTCATAAAAACACAAATTGGCTATAAAGGATGTATTAGTATATACATGTCCACATGATCTCTTAGCTAAATTAATAGTGAGTTCAAACTGAATGACTTTTTTATAGTGAAAAATGGTTTATTTGCGACTACAATCAGTTGCTGGCAACAGGAGCTTATACACTGCTTCACTTTACTACAGGAAGTACTGCCTGGCACAACTACATTTCACAACCAGATGCATGCAAGAAGTGATAACACAAGATCATGCATGAGATCAGCTTTCTGGTGTGAAATGAGAAATGGTACCCTGTTGTGGTTCAGCTCAGACAAAATATCAGAAATACTTGGGTGCTCCTGCCAAAGTTTGCTCAAACTTTCCTCCATTTCTAGAGTCCAGATTAACTTAAATTAGCCTTTCTCAGAACTAAAGTTAAGTATTCTGATATTGTGTTGTATAATTCCTCCCCAAGCTCATTGCTGCCATGTATCTTCTTCTCTCATTGGCTGTAGGTCATTCCCAATGTATTTTAGTCAGAACACCTTTCAAAAGGGAGGATTTTGAATCGCAGACAGGTTACGCTATTTAGCATGCCAAATATTTGGCAGGAATTAGAAGCATGTTGGTTATTGTCTATGACAGCGCCTTTGATATTTCACAATGCGTTGTTGGCAATTTCACAAAATCTGTTGATGAATGACTCAGGCTAAATCTGTGCTGTGTGAACTTGCCATTTTGGCCCGTTTCCACTGAGTGGTATGGTACGGTATGGTTCGGTGCACTTTTATGACCGTACCACTTTTTGGTCGACCTGAGCTCAAATAAACCTTGTCGTTGTCTTGATGAACAACCACAAAGCCAAGAAGAACAAAATCTGCCGTGTCCTGTTTTATGAGGCAGTCTAAAAGTCAGAGCGGTTTCATTTTCTCGCGTGAGCTTATATTTGAAACAACGAACTTCTTAAGCTGATGATAATAACGTGTGCGTGATTATTAAAGTGCTTCTGACAGTCGATCATTTCAGAAACAGACAAATGCGAGAGTGAAGTGCAAAAAAACTAAGGAGAAGCCAGAAAATAACAAAGGAGCAAATGACACTTTAAGCAAACTAAAACATGAACAAACTGCCATTAATCTATTAACTGATTAACTATTATCATCACCTTTTGGACTATTATGAACTTGGAATGAAGGAATTACTTTGTAACAAGCGGTTACATGTGCTGGTAAAGAACAAAAATACTGTACAGATGAGAGGTTTGCACTTACTGTGGGCTATATTGTGTGTTGTTTTTAACCCAAATAAGGACTAAATGTATGCTGTGTGTAGTTTTTTTGTAATTGGTAACATGTCAGAGACTGTAAGGGTCTGTATGTGTTTATATATGTTGCATTTATTTATTTATTTTATATAATTGCAGACGTTACAGTAGGCTATTTTGCATCATTGATATACAGTTATAATCAAATCATTATAAATTATGAACATTATGACTATTATGAACATTATACACAAGTATTTATGTGTATAAAGAGATTATGAGTGAGACTATTGTGAGAAGTGCTTCTCATATGATATGTGAACGACTTTACTTGTATGTAAATACTGTATATAAAGTTATGTACAACTTTACTTTGACATTTCCTTGAGTGAAAATGACGTCGTCTGAAACTTTCTGTCATACACCACGCCCATCATTGGTACCCTTTTGGCAGTGGAAACGCATGCCTGATAAAGGTGACCCATACCTACCTGTACCATACTGTACCACTCAGTGGAAACGGGCAATTAGAGAAAGCAAACTTTAAATCTGGATTATATTGTTTATATTTTTAAAAACGATGCATCGGAATACTTTTATGACCATTGTAGCATAAAGACTAATTCTGTAACCCCAGTGTGACCATGCATGGCATTATGCTGTAAACATAAGACATGTTTACTTTGCGTGTTGGTTTTTAAGAAAACAAGTTATTGGTTCCCAAATCTAATCATCACATTGTTCCATTACACCACTTGCGTAATTCCTCATGTGAATCAAGCAATAAAAAACACACACTGTGAACAAATTCCCTCCAACAGCTTGTGAAACGGAGTGTATAAGATTCCCTGTGAGTTTGCCTACTCACGTATAGAGCTGAGCAGGGAGCTTGACTTACACAGGAGACTGAAAGAGTGTCAAAAATGTTCTGAGACAGAGAGAGTGGTCGATATCTTGTCTCCTTAATGTTGCTGGAATGCACCTCATCGTCGACAAGTGAGACCGCTGGCAAAGGGGGCTGTCAAAACCTCCGCAAAACCTATCGTCAAAACAGACCCCGAACAGCTCCGAACGCAGAGAAACCAATCCCACTGAATGTCAGCGCACGACTACCATTTGTCAGGGCTCCCAACCTCTTCCCATACCTATTCCGAACTTTGCTTTACTCCCAGTAAAAAATAAATAAATAAATAAAGTAAAATACCCACAACTTTTATCACTGTCAACACGAAAATGCCTAGTAAGTTGTATATGCACCACATGTCTCTCTGGTGCTGTGAGAGGTATCCAGCTGAGCTTTAGCTATAACAGTCTGTCTGCCTCTCCTCCTCTGGGCTGTTTTTCTCCTCGTGAGGAAACAGCTCTGAGATAGTGTGGAGATGGCTGACTATCTGTTGCCTCAGATTAAGGAAGAGGAAGGCAAGAATAAAGCCACGGCCAAGTCAGAACGTCTTTCTCAAATCTGACAGGAGGATAGTTTACACGAGCATGAAAGACGGGGCGAGCGCACAAACACACACACACACACACACACACACACACATGTACAAACACCTGTCACTTGGTTGAAGATATGGTCAGACAGCAGGGAAAGGTAGCGGGAGGAGGGAGGGGTACCTAAGACACCCCACATGGGATTGTACGTCATAAGCGGGTTTACTTCTGTCGCTAGCCATAAAAACTCCTCCTGTGAGACTTCATAAGCTCAGATAGCTAGCAAGCTAAAACGGTGTTCCCTTTAGCAAGATGTCAGCAGGCTAGAAAGGCTCTAGACACAGTCGGAGTGACACGCTTGTATGAGCCTGGTGAGGATACCAAAACGCAAATAGTTAAAAAGGAGCTAAAAGTCGAGACGTTGCTTATCTGTGGCAAACAGCAGTTAGTCCTGTCTTTTGTTGCGAGGGCCCCTCAGCAGAGCTCCGTCACAGGGCCAAAGCCACTTCCACTGTGGCGGGTGGTGGACTTCTGAAATAAGGCAAAATCTCCTGCATGGATTTTCTTGAGTGTAACAAGTTTAAGTTCCGGTTAATTTTCATGTTTACACAAGACATATGGGATGCAGTATTTATGCAAAGCTTGGTGCTTTAGCTTCATTTGGAACATTTTTTTTTTCATTGGCAGGGAGTAAAAATAAATAAATAAATGAAAAGACTGGCACAAATTGTGTTAAACTGCAATATCACACAAGCTGTTGTTCTGAATATCAGTGTGGATGTGGTATCATATTCAGCCCAACAGCACAATTACTACTGATACTGCTCTTAAATGTTCTCTAAAACAATAAACTCACTTTTATAGACACATTGTCTATTTTTTTTTTGAAAAAAATCAAAAAACATTTCTCTTCATTTTAGAGTCGTTTTGTGTGAATTGTCCGAGTACATGTGTTAACACATTTAACACAACAACTACTACAATGTCTATATCATACAAGAGAGCTTAACATGCTGCAGTTTAACGGGGTTGTCCACTACGATATTACATTTTAAACTTTAGCTCATGTTTAATGCAGCTGTGTGAACAGAAACAACATCTCTGAATGTAATACGTTCAGAATTCAATGCAAAGTTAGCTTAGCAAAGCCTACAGCATACAAAGTTTGGGGACTACAAAAATATACATCCAGGTTAATGAGATCATAACCCTTCAGGTTATGTGCAAACACCCCACACAGAGAACGGGCTTGGCCAGAGGTGTTGTGATGTTATAGCAGAGAAAGCTAAAATACTGTCCAAACGCTGCTATTTCCACAGAGCTTGTTCTGTTTCTGTATTTGGGCTTCTAAAGGACATGACGTAAAAAGAGAATTACTTACAATTTAATTATAATTATGTTCCAGAGAATAATAAAAAAAGATATACATCTAGCATTTGACAAAGGACAGCCTCCAGAATCTCTCCCAGTTTAGTGCTGGATTCAGCTAAAAACTCCTCAAAGGAGGAGCAGCTCCAACCATAATAGAAGAAGCTGTGGATTGTGAGCCACAACCTGTAAGTAGATTGATCTATTACATACATAGTGTCTAATGTTAATGGTATGCTGTAGCAAGGATGTAAACAAACGTGAAACGCTTTTTGGTACTATTAACAGTTTAGCAATAAATTCATATTTATCCGTCAAACGGATGTAAACATCCACAATCTTCACCAGTGCTGCAAAGTCTTTCTATGCGGCCGCTTTCCCTGCATTCTACATCTCAGATAATCAACTCACAAAAGATATGTGAACTTTTCATATTACTTACACATACTTATAACCTGAATATATATGAAAGACACTTTTCAGGTTTTATTTTAGAGAGCAGGCATGAGGTTCAGCTGTGTCCTTTTCATTTTATGTTGAATTCAGGCTCACACTGGCATAACTACACTGATTGACAGTATTTACATAGCAGAGGCAAAGCATGTGCTAGCAGAGGCGTAACTGGATGTGATGCTTCCTGGTGATGTGCAGCCAATCTACAAATCATTATGTTAGCTGACCAATCAAAGCGTCTTGAGGGTGGGCTTTCAAAGGATTTAGGAAATATGATAGTCATTTTCATGTTAGCTGAGTAGCTGTATATAATCAAAGTAAGATATATGAAAAAAATAACATGATTTTTTTTTACAAATGAAGCATGAGCATAGCATCTTATAAACACAACCAAGCCTTAAATATACACTACCCTTTAAGAAAACACATGCAATTACAAAAAACGACAGCAAATTGAGAAAAGATATTCATCCATTTGACAGCACATGTTGGAAATTCTCACAATGCAAACACATAAAAAAAATTAAAAAAACACTCTGCTTTTCCCATAACACAAACAAATTAATAAAATGCGCTGCATTTTCTCACAACACAAACAATTTATAAAAACGCCTTCAAATAGAATGGAACACAATGGAAATGTTTCAAGGGGATGCTAAAATGTGACAGACCCGGCTATTTAGGTTATGGATATTTAGGCTAATAAAATACAAAAGACAAGGCATTCAGGATGTTAAAGTAAACACACAAAAAAATCACTTTTCAAATAACCTACAACTTCACAGGGCAATAGTCACGGCACAGGAGTGTATGTCACATTTGTAAGATTTGCAGTAAAATGTGGACAGTATATGACGTGAATAGACATCTTTACTCCCATTTACTGTACATGCAAATGTCATTATTCTGATTACTTTCTTAAGATTATTTTTAGATTATTCACACAAAGAGTGCTTATTAGTTTTTTTAATCTACGTACATCAAATGAAAATTTTCATGGATGGTTATTTGGTGTTGTGATGAACATCACAATAACTGTTGTACTGAATAACTGATGTTTGCTTATTTAGTCACTTTTTGCAATCATTTGTCAAAAAATAAATAAAAAACAAATAAATGTAGTAGATCTTCGATTTGTTATTGATTTACAACTGCAAAAAATAATAATAAATAATAATAATAATAATAATATAATTTATAAGAGGAGGAAGACGAGGAAGATGTTGAATTAACATGTTAAGAAGTCAGCTTTTAAACTGAAAACTCTAACACAACACATTGCTACCCTCCCTCTGCAACATTATCCACTAGTATTGTGCAGCTAAATTGCTAAATTAATAGTCAAAATGTTTCTTTTTTTTTTCAATTTCTTTTTTAAAAAGAGGCCCTATCTGATGCTTTTTGGGCCAAAAACACTCTTGCTAATTGAGGACATCACTGGCCCCCAACCGTGTTTACGCAAAGAGGCGGCCAAATCGGAGTAATGAGCTGCAGCATGTGTGGGACTGAAGATCAGACATTATAAAATATTATGGGTCAAGAAAAAGCAAGAGAGAGAGAGACATGATAAGTCAAAAATAAATATAAAAATGTTGCTTTGATAATGGCGGAAGCTAAGGGAACTAAAATTTTATCGCCAAAAAGGCTTGGAGGCTAAAAAAAATGCAACGGAGAGGGAGAGGGTGAGAGAGGTTTGATAAATGAAATTGGACAAATAGTACACAGATAAGAAGTACAGCAGGGGGAAAGGAAATGCGTGAAGTGACTTAAGCAACCACAACATTCCCCACCTCTCTATTCAGCAGAGTTCCTGTCTCATTAAAAATGAATAGTTCCATGATCAGAACTGGAGTAGAGGTGAAAAACACACTAGTGTGGGCAACCTCACTGCAAATCCTTCACACATTGTCCTTCATTAATTCAAGGCAGCAGTTGATACAGTCGGTCCGAATGGAATATGTTATAGATCAATGGATCTGTTATATATTAACTATAGCATTCACCCGAAACGACACACACACATACAAACACACGCAAACAAATTTGATAATAATCCTAAAATAAGCTTTACACGACCCTTGCAAATAAAAACTCTGATCCAGTGGAGTCATTCGATAAGAAAGATTACCAACCACATAAACATCATCTCCTGGAGGTGCAGCAGATGCACGTCCTGCATTATTGACTTTCCCTCTGCAATCGAAAGATGGTCCAGACTATATAATCCCCATATGAACAGGATTTTCATTCTGCAGTACAACAAGCAGTAGCGGATTTATGAATATAATCGAGTGTAATATGGTCATTGTTGTCTCGGCTAACTCCGGCGTTATGCGAGGGCCCGCTGATGTGTGCATGGCACTTACGCAGAGGACGAGCGCGGCCATGGATGTAAACAGTGCAATCAAACAGATCTGCAAGTATTTATTCAAGAGCTCTGAGTGAATGTGTGTGGGATCATGCTTAGCTTTCACAAATAGCAAAGCAAATCTGTTGCCGTATGCCGCACAATTACTTTCCTGAACTTTCACTTTCAATGTACCAAGCAGAAGAGTTGAGCGCAGAGCTACCGGTGATAACACTTTTTTTTTTATTGCTAAACACACAATGGAGAAAGAAAAAAAAACAGTACACTTCATTAAAATGTCATATTTCAGTTGTATACTTTAGGTTTCACATATTGTCATAATAACTTTTGTTAAAATTCTTAAGTGTTTTGAAGTTTTAATTGAATATGTACAGTATACTGTGTGGAATATGTACACTACCTGAAAAAAGTTGATCCCAGTTGTAAGAGCAACAAATAATAACTTGACAGAAGGTAGATTTTCCGATGAATCATCTGTTGAACTGCATTCCAATCATGAGAAATACTACAGAAGATCTATTGAAACCCACATGGACTCAAGATTCTCAGAAATCAGTCAAGTGTTTGTTAAGGAAAAATCATGATTTGGGGTTACCTTCAGTACAGGGGGTAGGCGAGAGATTTGCAGATTGAATGGCAACATCAACAGCCTGAAGTATTAAGACATTTGTGCTGCCATTATATTACAAACTACAAATTCTTTAGCAGAATAGTGTTCCTTTTAATACTTCACATCAAAGTTCCTGACAGCAAAAAAGGTCAAGGTGCTCCAGGGTTGGCCAGCCCAGTTACCAGAAAAGAACATTATTGAGCATGTCTGGGGTAAGATGAAGGAGGCATTGAAGATGAATCCAAAGAAACTTAATGAACTTTGGGAGTCCTGCAAGAATGCTGTCTTTGCCATTCCGGATGACTTTATTAATAATTTATTTGAGTCATTGCAGAGATGTATGAATGTAGTCCTCCAAGCTCATGGGAGTCATACACAATATTAATTCTTTCACCATTGCACTATGACTTTATATTCTACACTGTACATTATTTCTGTAAAGTGACAAGACTTTTGTCTAAGCAAACTCAGACTCTACTGTCCTAATAAATAATTAAATCAATTAAATCAAGGCATGACCATATTTTATTTTGGTAAAATAAGTGTAATCTAGATGCCATTTAAGCCCCTTCTGATGCCAAATGATCAATTAGAAGTCAAGTTATTATTTGTTGTTCCTAAAACTGGGATAGGCAACAAGACTTTTGTCAGGTGGTGTACATATCACAAAATCATCCTTAAGTTGCACATTGTATTGGTCAATATGATTTATTTTTCTTTTATGGCAAAAAAAAAATATTAGAATAGTATGTAAAAATAATGTTACATTAGGATATTTTGTACATTTGCTATACTGTACATTTATGAAAATGTCATATTTGATTAGTGATTGCTCAGCACTACATTTTGACACCTTTAAAGGCCATTTTCTGAGTATTTTGATCTCTTTAGAACCCAGATTGTCAAATAGTTGTCTTGGCTAAATATTTTCCTATACTAACAAAGTAGAAAACAATTGAAAGGCTATTTGTTAAGCTTTAGTGATGTATAAACCTCAATTTCCAAAAAAATTACACTTATGACTGATTTTGTGGTGTCCTATGTCCTAAAAACCTACTACAGTAAATGACTTGAGTAAATGACTAAAAGCAAACAATGTGACAGGAAATGCATGTATAGTCAAAAATCGTAAACAATACTTATGTATAGCAGGATACAGTTAAGCAACAAAAAATATGCTCAAGTTGAAAGCTCTGACTAGATGTATTATACAATCAATGAGTGGGTATAGCAATATGCATGACCATATTTTCCCATTAAATTTAAATGGCGGCCCCCAAAGCGTTTTGAATGACAGCTTCCATATGGGAGATGCCGTTATGAATTACAGTGATTATCTGCAGCCGGTAAAAGCAGACCGAGGAAGACAGAAAAAAAAACAAAAAAAAAAACATAATAATAATAATAATAGCAGTAATAAAAAGGCTCCAAAACTGGAGACATATCTCACATTGATGAAAAGAAACAAGCATACAGCACACTCACGACTCTTTCGGGCCGTCCAGAATGTTTCACTAATGCGTACAAATGTCAGCATTCTTTTTGTCTCACACACGCTCTATCTTCAGCATAACCTTTTAAAAAATGTAACAATATGACCTTAAGAAAGAAGAAATGGAGGGAACGGCTACACTATGGGCAATGATGATGCCGTCTTTGTTTGCTTTCAGGTCACCGGGGAAGGAATGAGATACAACCTATGTAATCTACTGACAAATACTATTTCTCTGCAACATCTCAGTCAACTCAGAGGTCAGAGTTATTAATGTGAGAACCACGGCGGTGTGAATACACGTGTCAGCCGTTTCGCGCGGGTTGACAGGGAAAGGAAACAGAGAGGATGGTGGTGACATGAAAGAAGGAGATAAAAAAGAGCGAAAAGACAGAAATAGCTGCAAAATTAACAATAGGGATGGATGAGTGAAACGGAATGAGAAATGGACCAGAGATGTAAAGAACACAGTGACATGAAGGGTGACTATTGAATACTGAGGAGAAAAAAAAAAGAAGAGGGGGGGGAAAATGAAAGTCAGGTAGACAAAAAGAAACCACACTTTGTGAGTCAAGGGAACGGGCTGACCTTAAAAACTCTCTCAACTTCTACAACGAACTAACGCAATGTTACATCAGCCCTAAAGGTCACCACACATTGCATTATTTGAATAAAAAAAGAGCATATGGTCAGACTCAAAGATGCATTCACCCTAATATTCCTAGAAAATGCTTTCCTCAAAGTCAGACAACAGCTACAGGACTAATTTATTATAATGAACAATTAATGAATTCTGTCAGGAACTCATTAGCGAAGAACTTGCAGGGAGTTGCGTGAACCGAAAAGTGCAGCATAATTTATTTTTCATTTCTGAAACATAAGGATGTAGGCAAATGTTCAACATCAGTCGGGACAATCTGCATTACAGAACCAACCATTACGAGATCAACCATTACTGAATATTTAAGGGCAATAATATTTAAAACCTCCAGAAACCTCACATTTAGCATTCCTGCTAGCATTCTTAATCATGCCAAAGATAGTTGCTCTGCTGGCTCTCGACACTCTGGAAGAACGCCGTCATGTTTGCTCATGGTAACATGTTTTTTGAGCCAGACATTGAAGTTGTTCAGTACAGAAAGTGACTAAACGTTACAGGAAAATGACATTCTGACAATGTGATTGGCACAACAACAACTTGCAGAATCTAAAACCGTTCACTAGCAAATATTCTGAGCTATGACATGATAACTTCACAGTAAAATCAAAGTAAAAGGGTCTTGAAGTGTCTTGGAGGCATTTCAACATTAAGTATCTTCATGCCTTTCCAGATGAACTGGATAATGTGTAGTTTAGATTTCTGTGCATATTAAAAAATCTTACTGGATTGTTATAATTAATAGCATGAGTAATGCCTGCAAATGTAAACTGATATTTTATACAGACATACCAAAATATATGTGATATTGTTTATACAACAGTATGACAGCAAAATCATGTGTTTAAAAAAAAATTCAAACACGGTGAGTCTCAAAAACCCCTTTGTATGAGGAACTATTTTCTTCCGCCATTCATTCACAAGTGAATCAGTGAGCTTATTCCTATGCTTGTCATGTGCACGGAGTAATACACAAAGGTGAAGAGGCTGTACATTTAAAATATAAGTCTAATATTATTGTATCAGTCAATCAGATTCGAGAACCAGACAGAACTTGTATAAATAAATAAATAAATAAATACAAAATGTGTGGCATGGTGGCTCAGTGGTTAGAACTGTCGCCTCACAGCAATAATGTTGTTGGTTCGAGCTCCGGCTGGACCAGTTGGCATTTCTGTGTGGAGTTTGCATGTTGTCCTCGTGTTTGCGTGGGTTTCCTCCTGGTCCTCCGGTTTCCCCCACAGTCCAGAGACATGCGCTATAAGTGAATTGAATAAACTAAATTGCCCGTAGTGTATGTGAGTGAATGAGTATGCATGGATGTTTTCCAGTACTGGGTTGCAGCTGGAAAGGCATCCGCTCTGTAAAATATATGCTGGATAAGTTGGCGGTGCATTCCACTGTGGCGACCCCTGATGAATAAAGGAACTAAGTCGAAGGAAGATGAATAAATATATACAAAATCATTTTTAAATTCAATTTCAAACTAACTAAACTAAAACTTTATCAACTGTGTATGCTGAATCACAATACAAATTGTCGAGAGACAGCTTAGCAAAAATAATAAGCAGGCCATTTATATAAAAATGTGAATCTGTAATTTATTAATTGTCTTTCATGAATAAAAAACAACCTTTAGTTAATGATAAAATTAATAGTATTTACACTGTTGTTAATTTTGAGCACAAATTCCTAAACATTAGACTACATCAACAGGCATAGACATATTCTTTCTGACAGAGAATATAATTGTCCTGACCTGGGCTAATATACTGAATCAACCAACTCATATCTTTTTCATCCATGTTGACATTAAAGTCATCTGTTGCTGCTTGGCGTTTCAGCGCTGCCTGAAACGATCATTTCAACCTCAATACCTGCTCATTAGAACTTTTGCCAAGTTATACTTAGAGCATGCATTCAAAGTTATTGGATGCGGATGCACGCATCAACATAGGCAGACCCTTACTTGGTCCCACTTCTCTTTGACGATGATCGTGTGTGGTTAAAAAAAAGTATTACAAAGTGGGCTGGACAGAAACTATATTTTGATAAGCGGTGTGGGGGTGGGGGGCATGTCCCCCCTGTCCCTACTGGAAATTACGCCTCTGCATATACATTAGAGGTGTGAAGCTACACTGGTCTCACAGTTCGGTTCGGTTCCGATTATCATGCCATCGATTTGGTTCAATTGCATATCTCGGTGCATCACAGTGCATTGACGACGCTTTCCATACACAATTTAATATTTTACTTCACAGCACAATAATTATTGTATTAAAACGAATAATTTCTAAAGACATTTTATATGTATTGTAATACAATCTTGTACTTTACTACAAGGTGACGCAGTGGCGCAGTAGGTAGTGCTGTTGCCTCACAGCAAGAAGGTCGCTGGTTCGAGCCTCGACTGGGTCAGTTGGCATTTCTGTGTGGAGTTTGCATGTTCTCTCTGCGTGGGTTTCTTCCCGGTGCTCCAGTTTCCCTCACTGTCCAAAGACATGCAGTACAGGTGAATTGGGTAGGCTAAATTGTCCGTATTGTATAAGTGTGTAAGAGATGGGTTGAGATGGGTTGCAGCTGGAAGGCCATCCGCTGCGTAAAACATATGCTAGATAAATTGGCGGTTCATTCTGCTGTGGTGACCCCAGATTAATAATAAAGGGACTAAGCCGAAAAGAAAATGCATGAATGAACTTTACTACAAGCAGTCAGATATATGAACTGTACCTTAAATTTTACCCGCTTAAGGAAAAAAAACTCTTTTTGAATGCACCAAACAAAACTCAAGTACATGCACAGAACAACATGAGCACTTACAGCAAATAAACAAACATAAATATTGCTTTTTGAGCATTGTCGAGTGAGTTGTTAAATGCCTATGATTGGTCACGCGCTCAACAGAAAGGCCTGCAATTTGCTCTAACGTGTTGGCACTGTTTACCGAAGAGTGAGACTGATTAATGGACACACCCATCACAGCTGATCAATAATAGACGTGGTAGAGAAACCTTGCTCTGCAGACACACTAATGTCTGATCCACAAGTATCGCTATAAAAGCCGAGAGAAGAGGAAACGTTATGCCCGAAGGTCAAAGGGGCCACAGTGAGAGAAAGTGAGAGAGAGAGAGAGAGAGAGAGAGAGAGAGAGAGAGAGAGAAATTAAGTTTACTTTAATTTTCCCAATAGAAATAGGGGCTTCTGTTGTAACGTCTGTGTCAGTGAATGACTGTCCAGTAAACCCGCAGTGAATTGAACTCTCTCACCATAGTATTCTACTGCAACAAAGAGCATATAATAAAAATTACATCAGTATGAAATAACCGGTTAGGATCTATGACTGAACCAATACAGAATTGTCAGTTTCTGCATCGCAGTGCACCAAAGAAACAATTAATTTTGACACCCCTAATATACATGCATACACAAAAACAGAGCAATAAATCAAGCAGTACAAAAGTAGATTATTTCTTAACCATTTTACACTGAATGACTGTTGAAAGGCTGTTGAAAACTCAGTGTTGTTATTTTGAAGTGGTAATAATATATATGGTATTACTTTATTAAATAAAGCAGCCCTAGTGAAGACAGGTGCTTATTCTTTTCTAAAAAAACAACAACAACTAAACCTTAGTGTCCCCAAACTGCCATCTACCAGCAGACATCTGTCCATACTAACCAACCAAATCTTAACCCCATGGGTGCCACACCAATTTTAGAGAGAACACCCACAGCGGGAGGGCAATTTGTCAAGAAAATAGCGCTCACACAGTGAACCACTCCAACCAACCACCGATTTGTTTACACATCTGGAACACCTAAACATGCACAGAATGTGACCTCAATATGCTCCATAGCCTTAGTCAGAAGAGTGCACACGGTCTGGAAATACACATACACACACACACACAGACGTCCCCGTGAGTGTGGTGTCTCTACGGAGCAGTTAAGTCATTAGCGCACTGCTGCACACCACTAAGCACATAAGCATATGTTCTCTTACATCTTGCGCTCTCTCTCTCTCTTTCTTTTTCACTCTATCCTTCCCCATCTCTCACACCTACAGACATCCTCTCATCCACGTTCTCCTCCCGCTCTGCAGTGCTGGAGTCCATCCAAATGCTAAAGCTGTTAATTAGCACACGATGCAAATCATCCTATTCACATCTTTCTGCAGCCTAGTGAGAGTGACGAACGGAAACGTGTGTCTCGTGCAGACTTTTCACATGACTGGAGACTTGACTCTATAGTCCCTCTGTAGGGTGTGTCACTACCGTTGGGTTTCAACAATAGCGCAGTGTGTTTAACGGGCTGTAGATCTGAGAGACAGAGATGAGTAGGTTTCACGCGTGTTTGCGTTACGCGCTCGTGTGCTTTTATGCCGCACCGCCTATTTATGTCACAGCGGCGCTAAATGTTTTTGATTAATTGTATCCTGTTTCTGTAATAAGTGTTTCTAAAGAAATCAAGCTCATTCTGGGATCTCTTTACACACCCCACCCTTCAGTCAGACTCTTAGCACCATTAATTTAGCCATTAGTGGCATTAATCGTATCTACCTCCATGCCAAATGTCAGCTCATTATGTGCTGTCTAAGAAAGTGATTAGAGCTGACATTTTAGAGGGGCTTGTTGTGCGTAATGATAACTATGTTTCCCATGGTCCTTCATGTTAAGCCTTTAATTGACCTCAGCAGCTCTTCTGTAAAATCAATGAGCAATTTTTTTGAATAATATTTTTACTTTAAGAGGTTTCGTGTTTCCAAAGGGCACAGGAGACCTGCTGTTTGGTTTCTAGGTCATTGCACAACTTGAAGGGATAGTTCACCCAAAAATGAAAAATTACTCACTATTTGCTCACACTTAAGTGGTTAGAAACCTTTTGTATGTTTTAAAGAAACCTAAAAACCTGGGTGGCTAGCACATTCTCCTCGCAGCAAGAAGATCACTGGTTTGAGCCTTGGCTGGTCAGTTAGCTTTGCTGTGTGGAGATTCTGTGTGGCATGTTCTCCCCGTGTTCGCGTGGGTTTCCTCCACAAGTCCAAAAACATGTGGTACAGGTGAATTGGGTAGGCTAAATTGTCCATAGTGTATGTGTGTGAATGAGTGTGTATGGATGTTTCCCAGTGATGGGTTGCAGCTGAAAGGGCATCCGCTGCGTAAAACATATGCTGGATAAGTTGGCGGTTCATTCCGCTGTGGCGACCCCAGATTAATAAAGGGACTAAGCCGAAAAGAAAATGAATGAATTGCAATTGTCCCGTGTTTCTGTCAGTCCTGTCACATTTGCATTAAATTTAACATTGCATACATTACACATTTAAGGCTATAATTCAAAGGAAATGGCATCATTTGACGAAGAAAATGCTGACAGTGATCAAGAATGCATTTTATTACTGAATTGTATGATTTTATGCTTGTTTTTGTATGTTTTTTTTTTTTTTGAGTATGACAAGCTTAAGTCTGGCCCTGTCACAGTATTTTTATAAGTAAAAAAGTTTCTGATAGAATTTCATATATTTTGCTTAACAATAGAAAACTTTTTACAGAAATGTATGAATACAAAACGAATAGCAAGTTATCATTAATATGTAATATGAAGATATAAGAGCAATAAATAAATACATATTTACATAAGTATCTCTGCATTTACTTTTATTTTTTTGAATACATAAAAAATACACCTGTAATACAAATTACATATATTAATATTGTTTGTACTAGCAGCAATAAGATTACATATACCACTATTTCTGAACTGGTGGGTCATGACCCAGAAGTAGGTCACAGAAGTGATTTGAGTGGGTCTGGTGATGCACGACTTTGATTTTGAAAGACATGTGTGAAAGCTGTTGATGCTTCTTTTAGATGCTATTCATATGTGCTTGAAAAATAACATGGTGGCAGTCATGACTGTCCATTTTCAATGACAGAAATGTATAAGCTGCAAAACATGAGCTGTTTCAGTGGCGATTCGGAAGCTAAGAGTCAACTTGCTAGGTAAAAATACAAATATATACCTATATACCTATATACTGTGTTTAAAACAGTGTCTGACATTAAAATCATGCTAGGCACAAAATAAAAAAAGTATCTTGTCAAAGGAAAACAATCTGGTCAGCTTTTACTTTGCTCACAGCATTCTCTTCAATAGAATGAACAAATGTGGTAGCACACACTGTACATTCATTCATTCATTCATTCATTCATTTTCCTTCGGCTTAGTCTCTAGTTCAGAGGTCGCCACTGCAGAATGAACTGCCAACTATTCCAGCATATGTTTTATGCAGCAGATGTCCTTCCAACCACAACCCAGTACTGGGAAACACCCATACACACTCATTCACACACACACACACACACACACACTCATACACTACAGACAATTTAGTTTATTCAATTCACCTATTATGCATGTCTTTGGACTGTGGGGGAAACTGGAGCACTCAGAGGAAACCCACAGGAATTCAGAGAGAACATGCAAACTCCACACTGAAATGCCAACAGGCCCTGCGGGGACTCAAACCAGTGACCTTCTTGCTGTGAGGCGACAGTGCTAACCGCTGAGCCACCGTGCCATGAAGTAAAATGGATTTGTGCTTGTGTGTATATATATATATATATATATATATATATCCCCAAACAAAACCAGTTGAGATCCACTGACACACCATCCGAGTTCATTGTTTATCTAAGAATTGAGTACATTGCAAATTTTGCCCTCTAAAACTGAGTGACAGCATCTGCCATAGGGATTGTGGAAAGGCTCTTCTGTTCTTTTGGATTTGCTTAGTCTTGAAGGAGGGAAACAGAGCCATTCATCATTCTTCTTGAGGTAAAGACACCTGTCGCACAGTTATCTTAAGAGAGAGGGAGAGAGCTGGAGGGAAAGAAACCGCTCTCCATCCTCCATATCATCTATCTACTGGCTTGCTGATGCAAGGCAATTTTTGGTCTGTATTTGTGCCTGTGTTTATGTGCATAACCTACGGGTAGATGTCTCTCGTACGGGGCTGATCTCTTTGTCTCTGTCTCCCACACAGATGCAATATCGTTATTTAGCTGTTTGGCAAGAAGGTCCTTATCGTCAGGGCTGCAAACATACCACACGAGAGATGGACTGCTTCAATTGACAATTACCCCATAAAAAGTGCATCGTAGCGATCTCATGGTAAGAATGAAGTATCACCAATCCGCTAATAGTCCTTCAGACAACCTACAAACTTTAGATAGGAACAGACATGAACAGAACAATGCCAAGAACACAGACCCTTCAGCAAGGGCACATAACCCCAGGTTAAGGCATCAGCAATGACTAAAAGTCTAAATGACTTTTAATATCTGGAGGCATTATAAAACTCTAGGCACTGCCAATTTGTTGTCAGAGAAAAACTAAGCATAATAAATTAAATGGACTATAACAATTATAGTGTGCACACACCAGTAGATGATAGCATTCTGATTATTATAAGTAGTTCAGTGCAGTTTTGTTGTCTGCATATTTAATTGCTACTTTAAAGCAGGGTGCATTTTGAAGGGCTGATGATGTTTTACTGTTCATCAGCTATACTACTGTATATTGAAGATATATTGCAATTCTGTTCCTATGTGATGACATACAGTAGGTGAGAGTTTAAAATGACCATTAACGCTGCAGCATATACCGCCGCCGCACTGAAAAAAAAGAATGTGTTTTTTAGGTATGACCGCAGTTTGCGACTATGCCGCCAGGTGGCACAAAGGGACGGGATGAGAACGGACAGAAATAGCCTATACATTAGCTGTTATTCTGTGTGCAGTATTTATGACAAAGATGTAGCTATTAAAAAATGCTTAAACATTAAAATGTGCTTTTAAAAACTTAAAATATTAATATTTTATGTTGGCTATGTTTAGGATAGGGGATAGAATAGCATAACGTGTAAAAAATAAACATTTAGTTCCGTAAACCGAAATAGGCCGGTTATAAGATTTTTATTTTTTTCAGAGTGATATGCAGGATGTCAATGCATTGTTTTAAAATATGAATTATATATTTTTTTTCACACTATAGGCTAGCCTATGCCGTGAATAGGTAATAGTTTTGCTTTTGAACTAGATATCCAGTCAAAACACAACGCATCCCAGCATTATGAATATATTATTAGCTTAATATTATTATTATTAGACATTCGTGGACATTCGCTCTTTTAAACAAGCAGATTTTTTTTCTTTATGCAGGCTGTTCGCTCGGCATGCGTGTGAAAGAGAAATGAACAAAGAATGAACATGCGGCTAACTGCGCGTGCGGATATGCCCATTTATTTAATTTCATAACCGCCATTAATAGCAAAAGGGAACCTATTTTGAGAGCACAAGAGTGTTTTTCATGTAGTGGGAATTGGTTATATATGTGTAACCTAGCCTATAATAAATAAAAATTATTGATAAATCAAGTTATACTGCGATCAGGTGACGTGCTCCATTGGCTTGATAACCTTAATATTATTTTATACTGTGTGCTGTGCCATGGTTTTCATATCTTGTGCGCATGATGGTCAAACAAACCATCAAACAAACGCTGATAGTCAAACAAATCAAAACATTATTTTAACCCTAATGCAATTAAATAGGGCACTATAAAGGCTAAAGACTTTAATTCTTATATTATGCTTAATTTTTGCAATACTTCTCACCATGGATTGTATCTTTTCTAAAACAGTAGTGTAAAATCATGAATATTGCTAAGAAAACTAAAACAAACCAACAAAATTATAATTTAATTGAACACACCCCGTCACATAAGGTACAGAAATGTAAAATAAGGACCAATTGCTGGCTTTTTTAAATGTCTAATTATGTTGTTTAATCCCGCCCCTTTTCGCATCTCTGAACTACAGAATTGATCAAGCTCAAACTCTAGTGTGACCGCAGCTTTACTCAACATGCTTTGTGTTGTGTGTATGTGTACCTAACTTCAGCTATACCTAATTTCAGCTGCGCCTATATCAGAGCGGCAATCCTTTGCTTTGTTGTCAGTTTCTTGGTGTTTGTTCATGGTGTCTCTGTGTTTTGTCAGGACTAATGTTGGTGTTGTGTTGGACATTCCTGAGCCATTCAACCCGGACCTACTCATGCCCTGCTTCGGCGCACAGATCATTATTGTTTGTTTATTGTCGACTATTTTTTGCATCTTTTGATATATGACCTTTGGTAATAATACAGACACTTGCAATTGAATTCATCTGTGTTTGTTTTTGTTCAATTTTAGCATGACAGGTGCACTTGGGGCATGTCTGAATATACTTTTGCTATTTTAAGCATAGTATAAAACAGTCTGTGGTTCATAGTCCATGTTCATAGGGGTGTGTTTTGGGCGTAATTTGCATTAAATAAAGCAGTTGAAGCAGCTTTAAAATGTTTCTATATGCTTTATTTCTCATGCATTTTTCATCTCAATTTAATAAAACATTTGAAATAAATGATTAATTTATGGGCGTCACGGTGGCACAGTGGGTAGCATGATGGCCTCACAGCAAGAAGGTCGCTAGTTTGAGCCTTGGCTGGGTCAGTTGGCGTTTCTATGTGAAGTTTGCATGTTCTCCCTGTGTTCACGTGGGTTTCCTTTGGATGCCCCCCACAGGTCCAAAAGCATGTGGTATATGTGAATTGGGTAAGCTAAATTGTCCGTAGTGTGCGTGTGAATGAGTGTGTATGGATGTTTCCCAGTGATGGGTTGCAGCTGGAAGGGCATCCGCTGCGTAAAACATATGCTGGATAAGTTGGCGGTTTATTCTGCTGTGGCAACCCCAGATTAATAAAGGGGACTAAGCCGAAAATAAAATGAATGAATGAATGAATGAATGAATGAATGAATGAATGAATGAATAATTTATCCTATGCAATAATAAATTCTCTGAGACGTGGATTTTTTTTTTTTATTTGTTATTTATTGTGGAGCTGTTGCAAATAATTTATTTTAAGAACAAAAATAATCTTAAACATCCTGCATTTACTTTTTTCAGTTGCAAGTTTTTGAAACTGATCTTACAGTCCAATTCAAAACTGCTGACAAAAAACTGTTGAAGTGTTCATTGATTACATAAAATTCAATAAAGGTGGACTACACTTTGAACTGTAGTTATCCGCATCCATAAGGATGCAGTGATGGAGAACATGCTTTAGGGAAGTGCTAGAACCAAGCTGGCTGAGCAAGATGAACTTGCATTTTGAGCTCATTTCCTATGCCTACAAATGGGGAATAATTAGATAAAAATCATCAATGCTGGATCAATTTCAGGACCACCTCAGTTTCAAATTAAAAATTCAATTCAATTCCTGTTTATTTCTACAGCGCTTTTACAATGTAGATTGTGTCAAAGCAGCTTAACATAAAAGTTCTAGTAAATTGAAACTGTGTCAGTTCAGTTTTCAGAGTTGAACTTCAGGTTAGTTCAGTTCAATGTGGTTTAATTTTCACTGCTAAAAGTCCAAACACTAAAGAGCAAATCCATCGATGCATAGCTCTACAAGTCCCAACCAGGTAAGCCAGTGGCAACGGTGACAAGAAACAAACTTCACCAATTGACGAAGTGAAGGAAAAAAAACCTTGAGAGAAACCAGGCTCTGTTGGGCAAAACCATTTCTCCTCTGGCCAAACTTCTTGTGCAGAGCTGCAGTCTAGGCGCCAGAGGCTGGACGTCCATCATTGAGAAACAAATAAATTGTATGCAGTTGCACTATAGACAGTAAGGCATTACTGTAGTCACTTTTACAGTATGTAAGCAATAATAATAATAAATAAATAAAAGATTTAAACTGGCACCTACTATTCAACGCCATAAGGTCAAAAAAGGTTGTGCTGTATGCTAGCTTTACCAAAGGTAAACAAAACAATTTGAGAAACGAGCAGGCAAGAGAGACAACGGATCCTCCTGCAGGCATGTGATCAGAAGGTCAACAGACACTTTATTAATAACCCATCCACCCTCTTATTATTCAGAATAAATTTAGCCACGCTAAAAAGCGCAGGTTTTTACGCTCATTAGGCTGATCTTTTGGGTCTTTTTGAAGTATATTCAAATGCCCACACACTGTGGTCAATTATGCTCTCAGGGCTGGACGTCCTGCTCTATTTGTGTTCATTTAATACACGCAGCAGCCATATTGTCAAGCTCATTTCCACTGAATCAGCACCCTGAGGATTCATTATCTATTCTTTAGCATCCTCGACATTAGGAAGATTAAGCCAGGCTCACCGCAGCCTGTAAAGGCCACCGGTGCAGCGCGGCCTTCATACCCATAATGCATTTAGGTGAATGGCGATTACACTGTTTACTTAGCTCAAAGTTGGAGTAATATTCTAAGGGGAAAACCACCACACGCCAGCCTGTTATCTGAAAACGGAGGATAATAAGTGTGAATTTAAACCGATCGCACACACACACACAAACACCCACGCGCTTAAGCAGCCAGAACAAAACAGGCACGGTTGGTGCTCTCTCCTGAACTTTTGCCCCTCTTTAAAGCATTAGCCTTGAGTAAAGAGTTGTGTTCTCCATAATGAAGAGGCAAGACTTAATCGCAGATCAGCCGCTCTTCAGAAGGACAGAGAGACACACTACGCTAGGACGAAGATAGCGTCCGCATGCGATACCGCCCACATTCACTCCACCTTCTAGAAAAGGCCAGAAAATAGCTATTGATTTCTGATAAACAAGTTTCTACGTTGGGAGATCAGGACCTCGCGATTTTTTTCAAGGTCAAGACGAACGGACAATAACGTGCGGCTCGATCTTCTTTTCTACTCCTTTGCCCCTAAAGGCCAGCGAGGGCAAAATCAACCAGGCTGGGATAATGCAACAGGGAGAGCTCTTTGTATCTCAAATGAGAATCTCTGATGAGCTTGAAGAGCAACTTCAAACGGACTGAAGGAGAAGAGAGGAGAGTCGAGGAGTACAGACCACATGTTTATCAGGTTGTCGATACACAGGGGAGGAGGGAAAGACTTCTAAAGTAAATGAAACCAGATGGTGAAACGTGTGCGTGTGCGGACGCTTGCCCTTTGAAATGAGATACAGTGGTCAAATTTCATTTTAGCACATCACTTTGATGTTTGCTAATTGAGAGAGGGGAAATTTGTGTTACCTTAAAAAGCATGAGTCGGGAAATGAGCTGGCAAATGAGGATCTCGCAGGAGACTATAAACAGTTACGGTGTAATTGTATGCCTCATCTATCAAAGTTCGTCCAATACATAGATAAAATGAAGCATGGCCAGTCTAGAAATGTGCTAAACCACACATGTTCCAAACTTAACTAGTGAATGGGATATTATATTGTACATTAGGATACAACTGCATAATGTACTGTACAATAATCCTGTGTTCTATTTAGCTGGGATGTCAGAGAAATACTGGAACCTGGTTAGAAGTCTGAAACCCGGCAGTACACTGATAGCAATTATAGCTGATGAAAACACAAAACGTAGCTTGTTCATAAAATGTCAAAAAGCTAGCACTGAGAGCACAACTTGCTTTACTGAGGCACAGACAAGCAGAAAAAGCTAAAATAGCAAAATAGTTTTTCACTTTAGTTCACAGATGTGTGAGCAGCTATGTTGTGAAGATAGTGTTGATGTGGTTCCTCCAATGTTCTGAGTTAGAGTTCTGATTTAAGGGTGCATTCCTTTCAGATTTCAGATTCAGATTACTGAAGCACACCATTAGGTTAAGCATGAGTTCATAAGCTTTATAGTATTTATGAGTTATTATTGCAGTCAAAAACAAAACTATATGCATATACTGTATACGTACACTCCCCGGCCACTTTATTAGGTATACCTTACTAGTACTGGGTTGGACCCACTTTTGCTTTCAGAACTGCCTTAATCTTTCATGGCATAGATTCAATAAAGGTACTGGAAATATTCCTCAGAGATTTTGGTACATATCCACCACATCCCAAAGGGGATTAATTGGATTGAGATCTGCTGACTGTGGAGGCCATTTGAGTATAGTGAACTCATTGTCATGTTAAAGAAACTAGTCTGAGATGATTTGTGCTTTATGATATGACACATTATCCTGCTGGTAGTAGCCATCAGAAAATGGGTACATTTTGGTCATAAAGGGATGGACATGGTCAGCAACAATACTCAGGTATACTGTGGCGTTGACACGATGCTGAATTGGTACTAATGGGCCCAAAGTTTGCCAAGAAAATATCCCCCACACCATTACAACACCACCACCAGCATGAACTGTTGATACAATGCAGAATGGATTCATGCTTTTATGTTGTTGACACCAAATTCTGACCATACCATTTGAATGTTGCAGCAGAAATCAAGCCTCATCAGACCAGGCAACGTTTTTCAAATCTTCTATCGTTCTGCCTTGGTTGTAACGAGTGGTTATTTGAGTTATTGTTGCATTTCTATCATATGGAACCAGTCTGACCATTCTCCTCTGACCTCTGGCACCAATAAGGCATTTGCACCCACAGAACCGCTGTTCAGTGGATATTTTCTTTTTTTTGACCATTTTCTGTAAACCCTAGAGATGGTTGTGTGCAGTGCTTAATTTGTAAATTGCAAGGTCCTGAAACAGATCGAGGTAACAAATCCAGCATGTTACCAGAGGAGGGATAGGTGTCGCGGACGTGGTGTTGGGGTGGGGGTAAATTTGTCTTTGTCAGCACCCATTAAAACTAATAAACATACATGACAAACAAAAGCATATTATTTATCAAAGACAGCTTTAATTAACAAAGAATAGTGTTAAAATTGATTGCTCAATTAGAATTCAGTTCGTTTATAAATAAATTGTAACAAAAGAGAACCTACTACATAAAAAAAATAAAGAATAAAGAATTACAATTATGTGCATATGAAGTACAGTGTACAGCCTAAACAAACTGATGTTTACTGAGTTAATTAAGAGATTACATTAATTATATTATTTTTTACATTTGAATTCATTTTAAAGACAGCCAAAACATTGGGATTTAGCATTATTTATAATAAACTGCAATTAAATCCTAATTTAGTTGTGGGTCGACCATCGTGACTCATCCCTACCATCTACATGCATCATGATTTTGGTTATCACTATTATTTTGTTTAATATTTCATATGAAGTCTGTTGATTATTTAAAATTAATGAGCCTTGCTGCTGGCAATACATCCACGCCGAGCAACACCAATTGTTTCAATAAAATAATCATCACCATATGGCCAGGCAAATAGAATTAAGGCAGTAACAGATTATATGTTACATAAATTATGCTGAACAGCCGTAACATGATTCATTTATGAAGGGATCAAGCTCCCGGAAGAGAGGACAGGTTGATGGAGTATCCTATCTGACCGAAGGAACAACTTGGCTTCAATCAGCCCCCTATTCACATGCCCGGCCCCTTTGGCGGGTCACGCTCTCCTGTAGCGCCTTACCCTGGCACAACGTGACCCCTACATCGATGCCAACAGTCAGGGAGGGCATTCAGACATGAAAAATGGTGCCATCCTAACCAAAAGACCAGCCGGAAAGGACAGCAAACGCATAATAGAAACTGGAATGGCGGCAACTGGCCTCCATTCCCAACCGAATCTGCCAAATCAGGTTGGACTGCAAAAAATGTCCCATTCAGCACCAATGTTCCAAAGCTAAATCTGGAGAGGAGTGTAACTGGAAGACAAGAAACATGAGAGGTTAAGCCAGAGGTCATGAGAGCTAGGAAAACACGCCAGGAAAACAGACTGTGCCATCTTCTAGCAGAATGAAGATAAGACGTTCTCCATTTAAATCAATTACATCAAACATATTGTGGCCAATACCGGGGCATCTGTCGGCCAACATATTAAATACCCACTCATGCACTGTATCCGTGTGCACAGTCTATGAACGTACGAGCGAGTTTGCCAGCTGAAATGATGAAGGAAGAGCGTGGTGACAGTGATGCAGATGGAACGATGTGATGGGAGCGCTTGCGTGACTGAGGAGGAGAGTGTCTGAACGTGGGAAGGGCGAGATGAGAGATTTCGATCTGTGCACACGCAACATCAGCATCTGCGAGACAGACGCTGTCGACTGCTAAGCCAAAAGAACCAGAAGAAAAGGGCAGCATCCAGTGGATCAAATTCTTGGGCTTTGTTTAGAGGGAAATTAGAGAGGCACGTTTTGGAATACTCTGAGAATCCCCATTTTTTTGGTTTGAAATACTGTTTGCCAATCTCCTACAATACTGAGTTTAACAAAATGACAAGTAATAGAATAGAATAGAATAGAATAGAATAGAATAGAATAGAATAGGATAGAATAGAATAGAATAGAATAGAATAGAATAGAATAGAATAGAATAGATCTAGCTGATGTTTTTGGAACTAGCGGCTCTTTATTTATTTATCAATAATGCATATTTACCAACCCATGCTCACTATGGATATGTACCCGTTATACATTTCTGGAGAGAGCAAAATATTTCCCAGGAGGTACAATTTTACAGTTTTTCTTTTTAAGATTCTGCCAGAGGTGGCTGTGAAAGTTTTTTCAGATCTCAAATTTCTCTTGCGAGTGCCATTTGCGCCAGCCAGAGGCCGCTATCAACTGACTAATTGACTGACCAACCGACTAATCACCCTGCCCACCCCCTTTCCTAAACCCAACTGATAGTGTTTTCAAAAGCACCTACTGACCAGCACCCACCCCCCTCCCTAAACCCTACCAACAGTGTTTTCAATAGCAATTGAAAAAAAAAGAAAAGCCCTCACAACTGCTTGATTTTGACCACATTTTTAGATCTTACCACATTCTCACCCTGTTGTTTAGTTGTTTATTTTATGTTTTTGCCTTTTGTTTTTGTTTTACCTACTTTCTGGAACCATTCTTCCCCGAACCAGAACCTCATCGTCACCTCCACTCTGTGTCTCATGTCCTCTGACGTATGCATCGAGCCACTGCAGAAACTGGTTAACAGTGAAAAAGCCATCCACACTGATGTGAGCAGTCTTCTGGTAGCATTAAAAGCTACAGAAGCAGTCGGCGGCATTATACTGCATCATAGTGTTCATTTTAAAGATGAAGTTCAGCCATACGTACCTCTGGCTACATAATTTGCACTCTCAAGAAATGTATATGGGGCTACGTATTTACAATGAACCTGTGTTGATATTTACAGTTAAATCCTATACTTTAAATTTGCAATTAATCTAGATTAGTCAGAGACAATGGTTGTGTGTTATTTAGTTTGATTGACAGACTTAATATCAACATATAACATAATCAAAAATTATATATTTTTTTATTAACTCAGACATAAAAGACTCATGTTTCGTTACTAGATGAATCAGCATTTTAAAAGAATCTCTTAAAGATATTATTTCTTAACAAATACACTTTTTCAATCTTTATTTAAATCATCAAGTTGGTTTCCACTTGTGATTTTAATCTTAACCAGTATCTTCAGTGATTATTTCTAAACTCGGAACAGTTAAACCAGCAATTCTGTGACTATCTGATTGTTTGTAAAAGAGAAATAATAAGGTTAAAAAGACAAAAAAACAAAAAAGACACATGCTATATATGATAACTGCTCTCTCTATGCCAAATACAGAGATGAATGCACTGCTGTGATTGTTTTAACCATAATCTTGCAGGTCTAACCTTAATAAAAAAAGCAGTTTAAATGCAAAAAAATGCAAAATAAATACATTAATTGATTAATTAAATCAAATGTACTTTAATTAAATGAAATTAACAATTACATGGCAAGACCACATGTTTACAAATACAATTTGAATAGTGTCCTTGTGATATGATGATGGGAGTGAGAAGTGGCATGACTTCAACACTGACAGCCCTTCTCAGCAGTTGTATCGGAAAGTGTCTTGGCAATGTGCTGATGCTTATATTGTTTCTATAGCAACCAATCTAGATACACTGGAAATTGACTACACTGTCTGAACAAACTTACAGGATGACAGTAAAGACGGTCAATTGTAAGGATAGGATTTGAAAACCAAACTGGGTATATGTGCCACAGAAGAAACAAAGTAACAATGCAAAAACAGCAAAAAATAAAGCAGAATTTTTACTGTTCATAAATCCAAAGTTGTGCAAGTTATTATTAGTTAATGCACTGTGAGTTATTAAGGATTTTATTAAAAAAAACTAATGTTAACAAAAAAGAATAAATACTGTAATAAATGTATTGTTAATTGTAATGTTTATGTAAGTAAACATATTATTTACATGAAATACTTAACAAACCTTACTGAAGATCACAAGTTACACATTTCTAAAACTAGAATAAATTATATACATAATTAAGGTGACTGAGAGAGCTTACCATGCTGCAGTTTAAGAAAACACATGTAATTACAAAAATCGCCAGCGAATTAAGAAAAAAGATCTTCATCCGTTTGACATGTTTCTTTCTAATGTTGAAATCAAAGAAAAATATACTGAAAAATGTTGTGAAAAAGCAGCCATTGACCTCTATAATATGTTTTGATCCTGCTATGAATGTCAATGGCTGCTATTCCCCCAACATTCTTCAGAATACCTGGGACAGAAGAAAGAATTTAATAAAAGTTATAACCGCTTGTGTGTGGAAATGGTGTGGAAATTGTAATTATTGGGTGAACTATGCCTTTAGAAATACATAAAACACTGTAAAGGGCTTCTTTTAATGACTTCTTTAAATAACAGCAAGAACTTTCTAGACAGCAACGTCTCAACAACGCCTGAGTTACAAAAAAAGTGTTCTGTCATACTGTACTGCAAGAAGAAAGAAAAGTTGAGCTTCCGTCCTGCTATTAAGAAAAAAATTGCATTAAAAATCAGAAGCGGTATAGCTTTTTCCTAGAATGATAACAGCACAACTGTTCGTGACAGCTTGATGTTAAAATGTCACTGTAGTCACTATTGTATGTTTACACAATGAAAGAAGGTCTGCGCCGAAACAGAACAAAACTCAATACATTAATCCTCAATATAAAGCTTTAGCTCTCTCCTGACTGACAGACAATTTGTTTAGGTGGAGCGCTTCTCTTGTTAAACAAAAGCAGCAAAGCAAAAGTTTGAACCTGAAGTACGACTTGCTTTGGAAATCCTGACAGGAAAGTAAAAAGCAAAAAAGTTTGAAGCGCGTGTGTGACATGTGCCGCCTGCATTCTCAATGCTGGAGTCAGTATAATATAATTGAGTTTATGAAAAGCTCTCTCTTTCACACCCCCTCATTTGTATTTTAAGTCTAACAGGCATGTGTGATTCCACCTAAGCGTCTAATAAACGGGGCTTGTTCTTATTCCTCCTATCTCGAGAGAAAGAAGAAAAAGGGACAGAGTGGCGGTAATGAAAATGGTTTCTCTTTTGTTCTTTGACTGAGAACAGGAGCAAGAAAGGTTGTAATTTAACTGCTACGAGCGCCATGAAGACATTGGATGTAATAATGGCTTTTGCTATCTAATTTGTGTAGGGATTTGCCTGGACACAGTTGATCTCCATAGGCCTTAATGCTACACTGCTCCTGAACGTGAGAGAGAAAGTGAACGAGAGGTGTGAGCCTGCGATACAACAGCAGATGGAGTGAAAGTATTCGCCGTACAGTCTAAACGCACTCCTTAACCTTTCTATTTCAGGATGAGACATCCACGCATGGACAGGCTTTCAGCAAAATTCAGCGTAAAGGTCAATAAAAGTTCACGATCAAAACTAAATCACAGTTTTGGGGAAATGAGAAGTTCAGCCTTTAGGTGATGTACGCATCATCAGCCGAGCTAATATATTAATGTTGCTTTTAGTTCCGAAGTTGCTTGGTAACCGCAAACAGCCTGCAGTCAGGCTAATAAACTATATCAATTGCCGGAAAAACTGTTAATTGTAATTATGATTTATAAGAAGCCAATTCGGGTTGTTTAATTCTGTATTATGACAATTATTCTTATTATTTTAGGTAATATGTGTAATTAAATACTGAGCATTAGCTGCTTTTATAATATGCGTGATGTCAACACTTAATCTGCGCAAATACTTACGCTTAACCTGGACAAAATAACAATTCAGTCACTTGCCAGAAGAATGGTTTATTGTAATTAGTATTCAGAAGAAGCAGTTTTTGCTTTTTAATTCTTGATTATTTGTATTATTTAAGCTAATATGTATGCTAAATTAATGAACATTGTGTGTTTGATAATATGCCTGTTGTCAGCACTTACCCTGGCCAGAATAACCACCTTTAACCAGCATGAAACCACTTTGAAAGGGTCATGGCGTGAGGAAATCTAATTTTCCTTCATCTTTTGACATACTGTACACGCAGTCTGTCATCTGTTATTTACATCGAGCTTGTGGTGTGTAAGTTATGTTGAAAGCTTTGTGAGAGCGCAGGAGTTGTAGACAAGGCAGTAATCAGCTAAAATGCTCCTCTCTGCAATACTGTAGGTTAATATAAAATATCATTGTTTACATAAAAAAAAAATTATGGATACATTTTTTATGTTTTTAATATATTTTAAGTTACAGTTTAGGTAAATGTTAGTAAACACGGTACTTTCTTTATTGTTTTAGAAAATGATAATAAGAAAATAATAAAAATAAAGTTTAAATAACACTATTCAATCATTCATTCATTCATTTTCTTTCGGATTAGTCTTTATTTCAGAGGTCACCACAGCGGAATGAACTGACAACTATTCCAGCATATGTTTTATGCAGCAGATGCCCTTCCAGCCGCAACCCAGGGTAACAACTGCATGATCTCACGAGGACTGTTAACTATTTTACATTTTGTCAGTTTAGTGGCTAATTCATACAAATTCATATGAGTTCAATCATACGAAAATGTAAGACTTTCAAAAGGAGGCGTGGCACTCAACTCCACCCCTAAACCCAACTATTATTGGGGGACGAGCAAATCGTACTAAATTGTGCGAATGAGATTGTACAAACAGCCATAGACACTCATTCATTCACACAAACACTACAGACAATTTAATTTCTTCAATTCACCTACAACACATGTCTTTGGACTATGGGGGAAACCGGATCACCCGGAGGAAACCCACGCGAATACAGGGAGAACATGCAAACTCCACACGGAAATGCCAACTGGTCCAGCCGGGACTCGAACCAGCGACCTTCTTGTTATGAAGCGACAGTGCTAACCACTGAGCCACTGTGTCACCAGAAATAACACTAAATGAATGCTAAAACCCTGACCTCGGATTATACATATCAACAAATGCATATCACAACCTCTTTAACACACAGCATCTTGCAACATAATGTATTATTTACTAATAAAGTGATTAAATATGTCCAGCGATGCGTTTTTATCTTTAAGACCTTAAGTGTGAGGACAGGAAAGTGTGTTTGACAATCTCCTGAGATCAAATTCACAAACATAACACTGGAAGTTTGACCAAATTCTAAATTAGCAAAGAAAATAGGGCAGCTTTCAACTCCAGGGAAGCTGAAATAATTCTGGTGTGTATAAGCGAGAAAGAGGGAGAGAGAGATTTTGCCTACATTTTGAGGACCAAATGTGCCCAGAAGGACAGTAAAAGCTAAAATCACCTACACTGAAAGAGTGGCCAACATTCAACATTTAAGCACATTTTTTGTAACTATTGGCTATTTTTGCAAAACTCTACACACCAATAAGAAAACCGTTCACCAAATCTGCAAAACATTTTAGTTCTCTTGCAAAAGCTAATAAACCTTGCTTAACTCTTCAAACCTCCGTAAAATTGTATTCTTGTATCAAACATTTAACACAAGCCATCACATTAATAAGCACACAATGTGCCAACTACACACTGATGGAATGACTAAAAACTACATCTGGCTTTTGCTTTGAAAACAGCTCCTCAACTGATTGTCTTTAAAAAGGAGTTTGCCACCAATGTAGAAGCTTTAAAAATAATGAAGAGTGAGAAGGCTAAACAATTGTATAATTTGTTTCAAGAATATGGTTTTATTTAACCCCTTACAGAGTTTCTTTTTGATGTCTGCACGATATGTTGTTCTTTTTTTTGTGAAGTTATTTATTTATTAATTTTTTCCGTTAGTTTATTTGAATGTTTGTTTGTTTTGTTTTTTTGTGTAATTTTATGGCTTTATGTTTGATTTACTGTATATCTGACATGTCTCAGTTAGTGTGTGCAAGACATTGTTTGGACTGAGTTTGGCCTAAATTGTTGTCTTTGAAAGGCAAAAAAAAAAAACATCTGGCTTTTGCCTTCTCTGAGCAGGCTATGTCTGTTTGAGATAATACCTTTCTCATAGTTCTGTAAACATACAGGGATACAAACTTCAAGTACTGGTGTTTATTTACACATATCAAAACAAACACAAGTTTTTTCCAAATCAAAACACAAAATAGTAATTTCACTGAGAAAAAAAAAAAATCTGACTACATCGTGTCGTCTCTCTGGGTCCGGCCACAAAATTTCTTCTACATCACATGCAATGTCCTCTAGTCCAAGGCACCGGGGAAAGTATCTGATTGCAAAGTGAACTAATTATCTAAATCAGTTTTCACATGTGACAGTGTGCCAGATAGCTGGCAAAATAGTGTAAATAATAGCAATACATGTGTATAGTTTTGCTATGAGTGTGTTGATCATTTGGAAATTCAGTGTAAAGCAGTGAGTTGTGTTTACAGTTCTGCAAAAAGAGTGCTGTGCAGTGGATTGTACCTACAATTTTGAAAAGTGTGTGTTACAAAATTGCAAACTTAGTGCAAAGCAGTGTTTGTGCTTTTAATTTTGCAAACTCAGTGAGTGATTTTGCTATAACAATTAATCGTTTCATAAATTGTGCTATAAGAATCTCGGTTAGGGGTTAAGCATTCAGAAAAAACTGTAATAATCACAATTTCTGTTAAAGTTAGTAAAGTTTGTGTGTGTGTGTGTGAAGTTTTGAAGTTTCTTTTTCAGTCCAACAAAAGGGCCACATGTCATTGAAGTCACTGTGTGTGTGTGTGTGTGTGTGTGTGTGTGTGTGTGTGTGTGTGTGT
>CAIGQZ010032461.1:3842005-3854988 GCA_903798205.1 Danio tinwini | reverse complement strand
TATAATATAATATAATATAATATAATATAATATAATATAATATAATTGTGGCGAGGGGGCGTGGCCGAGAGCCGTGGGAGAGAAACGAGGCCCGCCACAGATGAGATACACCTGTGGCGCACACCTGCCTTCAATCCCACGGAAGGAGCTCTGGACTATAAGAGGAGGAATGATGGAAGAGGAGAGAGAGAGAGGACCGGGCCCGGACTTATTACTTTTGCTTTCAGTTTGACGGCAGTCCGTTTGTTTTGTTTTGTTTTGTTTTGATTTAGACGGCAGTCTCCGTGAGGAGCTGCCGTCCCTTTTATTAATAAATATTTATATAAAGTTTGTCGGTTCTCTGCCTCCTTCTTCCCGGCGGCCAGGTGGCCGTAACTTTATTACAGTGGTGCCGAAACACGGGAGAAGGAGGGACACGTCGTCCAGATGCCCTCGCCGCTGAGGAGGAGGGCGAGTGTGCGGGAGTTAACCCGAGTGGGGGAGAAACCCGTTCGTCTGCCAAAGTGACGGGGCGGCCTGAGGCTGGCGAGGAAGGATCTGCCTGCTGCCGTCTCCCAGCATGGGGAGGAGCAGGGGACGCGGGGCTCCCCACCGGATGGGAAAGAGCTGAAGGGAGCCATCCCAGAGAGCCCGGGGGGAGTCGCCGCGATCCGCCATGACGCCGAAGCCTGTGTCCTCCACCGAAGCGGGAGCGGAGCAGGAGACCAGAAATGCCGCCAGCCAGTCAGGAGAACCGCCGCCGGACACCAGAAGACGGACGGGTGGATAGATTCCTCCACAGGGCTCCCAGCATGTCGTCACTTCTCTCAGTTGGTTGAGGACCGAGTGGCAGCATGTCTGGAGAACCGAACCCCAATTTTTTTTTCCTCTCTCCCCTCTCTGTCTACTCTGTCTTACCTCCTTTTTTTCTCCATCTCCTTTTCTCTCGGCCCATCTCATATAGGCTCGCGGGTGCTGTGGCGCCAATTCCCCCCTCCCCCCCCGGAGTATGCACAGCCACGGGGTGCCCCCGGCCTGTCAGGGGAGATGGGGGGGTATGTGGCGAGGGGGCGTGGCCGAGAGCCGTGGGAGAGATACGAGGCCCGCCACAGATGAGATACACCTGTGGCGCACACCTGCTTTCAATCCCACGGAAGGAGCTCTGGACTATAAGAGGAGGAATGATGGCAGAGGAGAGAGAGAGAGGACCGGGCCCGGACTTATTACTTTTGCTTTCAGTTTGACGGCAGTCTCTGTGAGGAGCTGCCGTCCGTTTGTTTTGTTTTGTTTTGTTTTGTTTTGATTTAGACAGCAGTCTCCGTGAGGAGCTGCCGTCCCTTTTATTAATAAATATTTATATAAAGTTCGTCGGTTCTCCGCCTCCTTCTTCCCGGCGGCCAGGTGGCCGTAACTTCATTACAATAATATAATATAATATAATATAATATAATAATATAGGTTATATATGAAAAGTTGGCAGTTCATTTCGCTGTGGCGATTCCAGAATAATAAGGGGACTAAGCCAAAAAAAATGAATGAATGATGAATGAATAATATGATATAATATGATATAGGGGTGACGCGGTGGTGTAGTGGGTAGCACAATCGCCTCACAGCAAGAAGGTCGCTGGTTCAAGCCTCGGCTGGGTCAGTTGGCATTTCTGTGTTGAGTTTGCATGTTCAACCCGTGCTCGCGTGCTCGCGGGTGCTCCGGTTTCCCACAAAAGTCCAGAGACATGCGGTACAGATGAATTGGGTAAGCTAAATTGTCCATAGTGTATGTGCGTTAATAAGTATCTATGGGTGATTTCCAGTGATGGGTTGCAGCAGGAAGGCATCCACAGTGTAAAACATATGCTGGATAAGTTGGCGTTGGCGACCTTAGATTAATAAAGGGACTAAGCCAAAAAGAAAATTAATGAATGAATAATATATAATAACATAATATAATAATATGAAAACATTTAATTGTTAAAACTAAAACATGTTCGACTACAGTTAGTATCTCTACTCTCCCCAGGACGGTTTACTTAATATCAGTGCTGGTGCGCAGCAGTTTGTTCAATCATTCCCTAAAAGGGTCCATTAGTGTTGTGCCCTTCAGCAAGGCTCCAGGTGGACTGATCCTAAAATAAGTCTACAACAACATCCTAAGGACGTTTGTCCACCAGGCCTGGTCATACTGCAATAAATAAAGACTTAAAGCATATTGTTCATACTTTTCATCATACTACTGTACACTCAGCAGTCTTTCACCATGCAGAACGTGTATGGCATGTGGCCCATCATTAACATTTCCCAAACAGCTCTAACCTTTGCAGTAAAGATTATAGTGGAGAATATAGAGGCTACAGTAGCTCAAAGTCAATATATGCTGATCTGGATGAAATGTAAAGAAAGGCTTGTTCTAAGAAGGGTTACTCTACTCTTTGAAAGTGAAGTTAAGCGTGAACTTTTTATTATGTCTCTACATGTAACAGGACTAAGAGACACTACAGACAAAAATAGTCATTTCATTTTGATCTTTTTGCCTATTCCTAAAGTGTTTTTTAAATGTAAAGTAAATGTCCCTAATACATTTTTGCCAGCATTCAAGAAAACCTTTTTTTTTTTTTTGTAAACAGATAGTAAATGGCTAAAGATGATACCTTGTCTCACATAGAATCTCAGCTTTAAAAGTGGCATACGCAATTTTAATTAGTTTTATATATAAAGAATGTCCCAGAAAGGGTGGGAAATAACTTGCTTGTGTGTACAAAACCAGATTTTTTGACGGATTGCTTCATGACCTTGAACATTATGCACTGATCTCAAATTTGCATTTAAAGGATTTAACTGTACCTACAATTTGTCTGAAAGATGTAAGCATTTTTAAAATATATTTTATGTGTTTGTTTAGTTTAGCAAACACCTGTTTCAGTTCACTTGTATTTAGCATCAGGTGCAGAACTGTGCAAAATTGTGTTTGTTAGTGTGATGTTGTTGGTTTTCACTCATAGACTCTGCAGCTAAGCAGTTGTTAAGTACAAAAGTGTGCAGCTAAGCATTTGTTAAGTACAAAAGTGTCACTTTCCGTATGTGTGGATGTTTGTTTGAATACATTTTTGCATTAATAATGATAAGCTGCAATGTCAAGCAATAAATTATATGCAATGATTAAATGTGCGGGAGATGACCTGGTGTGACCTTACTCCATGTCAGTCATACAGACAAAGCTCAAGCAAAAGCTTAAGGCTTGGTTTAGCTGCTCCTCAACAACCGATCACCATTTCTAATCCTGCTGCCTCAGAGCAACTCATTAGCACTTAAAGAGATAAAAATCAAAATGGCCAACACAGGCTCATTGTGAAAACGTTCCCAGTATATGTACATTTCTAGAGAGTGTGAATTATGTAACCAGAGCTATGTATGGCTGCATTTCGTCTTTAAAAAATGAACGATACGAGGTGGTATGATGCCGCCGTCGGCTTCTGATTCTATTTGCACTAACAGCTGACCGCTTATCTCCATTTGATTGGCTTTTCTGCTGTACTAGTCGCCACGTTCATCAGCGGACAATGGGGTTTGAGTCAGGCAAAGAACAGTTCCAGAATGTAGGTAAAACAAGAGGCAAAAAATAAAATAAACAAGTAAATAACAGGGTAAGAACATGGTAAGACCTGAAAACGTAGTAAAAAATCAGGTGGCCACAAGGGATTTTCTTTTTCTGCATTGCTTTTAAAAACACTATTGGTTGGGTTTAGGGAAGGAGGTGGGTGGGGTGATCGGTCGGTTGGTCAGTCAATCAGTCAGTCGACAGCAGCCTCTGGTGGATTTACGTGACAGCAGCAGGAACAAATGGCACTTGCAAGAGAAATTTGAAATCTAAAAAATAATACTTAGTGGCCTCTGGTGGGTTTGCAAAAACAAAAACTGCACAAAAACGAAGATCCTGGGATGCATTTCGCACTCTCCAAAAATGTATACAGAGGTACATATCAACAATGAGCCTGAAATGAAAACGGCTCACTGTGAACTTTTATTTATTTTTGACAAGGTAAAAAAGGTGTTTATTCACACTACCAAATTAAACCAAAGACTTTCCATTAAGACACTAAAAAATCTTGTGTAAAATGGGCATTCAATGTCCCCTTTGAAGATTGTTTTCTGAAAATGATTTTTTCCTCTTGCATTAAGCTTTAAACTTACACACTTATAATAAATAATAAAACAATTCCCCCGAATACACAAAACATTTTATTCTACAAAAAAACTGAAAAAAAGTATTGTTGGAATGTTATAGAAATTATGTAAAATGTGATAAAAAGACAACCAACAATCCACTTTGTAAAAACTCCTCACACTATTATGTAAGCATACAAACAATTAAACAAACAAACAAACAATAATTTAAAATTTGACTTTTACACTAGAAATGAATGCAAATGAGCTCATATTTAATGAATCAATGCATCATTTGCATATTTAAAACTTACAGTATAAAAACTAAAAACAAATCTTGCAATTTTTAATATAATTAATCAACTGAAAAAACATGGTGACGACTATTAGTGATTTTTTTCCCTATTCACTAGCAGTCTCTTGCCTTAAAGCAAACCAGCCTTTAACCAAGGTCAGCTTTTCTAATCCTTCTGCACACATTGCCCACAGCCGGTCAATGGAGCAGATAAAAACAGGAAAGTGTGAACATTAAATGTGAAACCTGACATTTACTAAACTTTTTTAAATCATACAGAGGTTGGACAGAATCCCTGAAGCGCTGCAGAATTAAGGGTCTTATTCTAAAGTAAATGTTCATAAAGGACGACCTCGGAGACCCTCCATTTGCTGAATCACCCTTATATCTGACTCGCAGCTTTCATATGCAATGATAAAGTAAGACGGATCAGCTGACACTAGGTGATCTTTCCTACTGCGTGTGTATATACGGCTGATTCTTTTTATAAGTGCCACATTTGATCTTGAAAAATAAAACTTTTTAACCACTTTATCTGTTAAAACATTTATCAGACGTCTGGGGATCAGTACATGGCCTTCATCAATCTTGAAGTGGAGTTTGGTATAATGTATTATAGTGTGGATTTTTGATATTGTGCATGATGGTAAAGGTTAGTAATGGGATGAATATAAAGGTAGCAAAGAGTATGCTAGGAGCTAAATAAATTAAATATCTAAAAGTGAAATAACTAGAAACTTAAGAACAACTTAAAGGGATAGTTTAGCCAAAAATGAAAATGATCTCATAATGTATTCTTAAACCTTTCTGATTTATTTTTTTATTTATTTATTTTTTTTGATCACAAAAATGTACTTCCAAAGTATAGGAAAAAATTATACTATGGAAGTCAATGAGTCAATGAGTCATTTTCTTTCCCAAATATCTTTTTTTTGTGCTTAACAGAAGAAAAAATCTCAAATAGGTTCAACAGAGTGAGTAAATGATGACAGCATTTACAATTTTGGGTAAACTATTCCTTTAAAATGCATACAAATTCCCAGTTTATCTATATTTGTTGTTTATAGTTACACTGTAAAACCCAAAAAGTTAAGGTAACTCAAACCATTTGAGGAAACTGATTGCAACAAACCATTTAAGTTCAAAAACGAATCCTAATGAGTACTGTGAACTTAATCTATTTGAGTAAATGAAGCAATTTGAGCAGAATAAAACCCAATAAACGAAGAGAACTCAAACCATTTGAGGAAACCGATTGCTACAAACCATTTGAGTAAAAAAAAACAAACAAAAAAAACTAATCTATATGAGAACTGCGAACTTACTCCATTTAAATTGAAGTAATGAGGTATTTAATTAACTCATTACCTTCAACACTTACTGTACAGTTCAAAACTCTTTTCAAATGTGTAGAATCAACATTTACTAAATTTTGCAATAACTACACTTGTTTTTTTTTGATAAAGTGGACTGCTGGGTTTTACATTTAGTGAAATAACAATGATCACAATAAACACAAAAAAAGTTAAATAAATTTAACACAATAAAAATTTGACCAATTTATCACATTTTGTCATTTTCTGAAACAAAAGTTGAAATTTGGAAGTAAAGTTGACTTTTATAGAATAAAGCAAATAATAACTCAACACATATTAACTTAAATATTAACTTGGTTACTCAAACTTAATTTCCTTAACTTTTATCCATAACTACACCCAGCAGACACACAATGCCATAAGACATTAATATTAGATTAGATTTAGAGTCTAAGGACAATGCTATTTTGATGTCCAATAACGACTTGAAATTACATTGATATTTTGTTGATTTTAGGTTATGTTAGAAAGTGACCAAAATCCAACCTTGAGCCAACATCTTAAACCAACGTCATATTGACATCAAAAACTGACATTTATTTCTCAGGTGTGACAACCAAAATCCAACGTCTGATAGACGTAATAGTGGTAAGGTCTACACAATGTCAAGTGGTAACATCATTAGACATTGATATTTGTTTTTTTGTAGGTTGCGTTGGAAAGTAACAAAAATGCAATGTCTGTCCATTCAAAAAATGCATGAGAACTTACCACGAACAGTGATATTGTAAAATATAATTAGTCTTTCTATTGTAATATACTGTAAAATTGTATTTGCAAATTGATGTTATTAACCAGCAGTTATTCCAGTCTGTTATGTTGATTCACTGTTCAAGAAACATTCATTAGTGCTATTATTAATACTGACAATCTTTTCAGCATTCTTTGAGGAATAGAAACTCCAAAAGAACAGCATATCTGAAATATCTTCCTAACAATGTAAATGTCTTCACTGTCGATTCTGATCAATTCAATGCATCCTTCATAAACAAAAGAACATAGAACAGAAGGATAAAACAGATTCTGAATGACACTTCTAAAAGCAGATTGATTTTCTTAAAAGCATTTTGTCTTTAAAATCATAAAAGGCATTCGACTCTCGCCGTCTAATTGAAGAATCACTCATATACCAAACTGAAAAACAGTTTTTATGAAACAGACTAGCGGGTTCTCCTGTGAAAAATCTTTTATGGGTAATAAATAAATGTGCGGCCAAGAAGGAAATGGAAATCATGATTTTATAAGCTAAAATCTAATTATGCCGTTTTGTGTTATCTGTGACTTCGCATGCCTTAGTTTTTCCTCAGCCTTGACAGGACCATTAAAACACAAGCAACCAAAAACATTACCCTTTTGATGTAGTAAGGACATGACAGGTTATGATTACGCTTTATCCAGGGGAAAAGGAAGCAGAAAGTAAGAGAGATGGCATGGCTTTAATTAACAGTAATGCTGGGAATGAGAACCAAGGGATAAGAAACAGTTTGTTCGTCTTGAGCTCGCCATGTTTTTATTTTGTTTCCGCAGGTCTCGTGGGTTGTTACCTGTATTCTGAGACAATAAGAAGGTTAATTGCTCAGTTATTCTACAACTCTCACCTCTCTTAAAAACAGGGCGGTCGAAGGAGGGTCGTGTAAGTTGCGCAACACAATCCTGCATTTTTTTACCTCAAAACCAAGCAGGTTTTCAATAGTGTGCATGGTTTTAAGTAATTTATTACACTAGACTGCTGTTGTGTTGTCTTGGCTCCTGTGGGAGAAGCAGTTCAAAGTAATAAAGCTGAAGATAAACGCGTAAGATTGAATGCATTTATTAAAAGCCCTCGGAATGGGAAAACAGGGCTGTTCTGCTGTGGTCGGTGCTGTGCTTCTGAAGGCCTTTGAAGTACAACTCCTGGCATTTTCCCCTAAAATAACATCTTCATCTTTATCTGTGTTCCCTCGTGTCCCTTGAGTCCACTAAAAAAAAAAAAAAAAATACACACACATGTACACACACAATCTTACACACACACAAAAAAGTAGACGTCTTTTTGAAAACAACAACTATTTTTCTCTCTTCATTTTCTACAAATGGATCATATTGTTGCCCATATTTCAAATGTCAGTGTGACATCCTAATCAGTGTGACTTTCCAAAAATTATGATCAGGTCAATATATTGGAAACATGAACATGTGTTAATATTTTTAAAAGAAGACTTAATTTTATTTATTTTTAATAATAATAATAATAATAATAATAATAATAATAATAATAATAATAATCAAATAAAGCAGACAAGCTTATTGGCAGACCAATATAAAATGGAGGTAGGTTATACAAGCCATGTAATTACACTGCTACTTGACACAAAACTTTAAATAATAGACACAAACATTGTTATGACCCATAATAGTTTATTAATTATTACATTAAAGGCAAAGCTAACAGAAACAAAGCCAGCTGAATGGCGCATACACTAGCCTGCATAGTATTCAATCACAAGATGGTGTCAAACTGTCAAATGAAGCAGCGTGAAAGAAAAGCATATTGTGGACATATTCATTGACAATGAAGAGGATTTGAAGTACTTAGATGAGCCTGTGTTATTAGTTTCAGTGGTTGTTACTTCAGAATGCACTTCAGTTGCACATGGAGCAGTTCTATGCTTTCACGTCGTGCATTTGAAATCATTTGGCCCATTGATTATGCCTTACATAATGCACTGTGGGTTAACTAGGATTATTACTGGCTGGAATACTTTATTCTGATGGGTCAGTCGCAATGTTCCAAAGAATGCTATTCTGAAATAACAAATGCTGAAAAACACAGGCTCACCTGGGAATTTCGAATCATATTGACCACTAGTGAATACACTCATATATATATATATATATATATATATATATATATATATATATATATACAGGATCTTGGGGCTAAATAATGTGTAGGTTAGTGTATGCTGCATTCAGATGGTTTCGTTCCTTAGCATCTTTTCAGCTGGTTTTGCCTTTAATGAAAGATTCATAAAATATTCTGAATAATCCACTCAGAATAATATTGTGTGCTTAATTTTACATTGTGTGGCAAGTAGCCATGTAATAAACAGTTATTTTTATTAATATTTTTTATTAATTATTATAAACAGGCAGTTATTTTTACACCGAATAAAGCCTTTCAGTCTTCTGCTTTGCAATGGGCTGCCGATAATCCTGTCTGACTTTATTATGTTATAAATACCACCTGAATGTACTTTATCATCTACTTACTTAACCAATGGAACCTATATATTATATATTATATTACCATTACAGCATATGGGACCAATAACAGAATTGGTCATAGGCCCACACCAAATCTGCTTGCACAGAATTCCGCAGATTTTCAGCCCATCGTTGATTCTGTTTATTTACTTGTGTAAATTCATATTTATTCAGTTTTTAAAGTAATTTCAGTAATATTATTGACTAATATGAAAATATTTATATAATTTACTAAACAATATAGTTTGAAAAGTTATATTTTCTGTCTTTTAGTAGATATATGAGAGATTAGCTTTGTTTACCAAATAAAGTGGATCTAATTGGATTTGCATTGTAAACATTAAATACAAGTTAAAAATGTATTACTTATTATTTAAAATATTAGGGATTTAGTTATGATACTCCCAAAATCTTTCTGCATAAATCCACAGACTTTTAACAAATTTCTGCGCAGAAATAGCAAAAAATGTCAGCAGATTCCTTCTGGCCCTAGTCATAACAATTGAAAATAATAGAAGATTACAGACAGACATTGAATAAAAAACACATATTCTTCTGCTTAAGTTAGAAAGGTAGTTAGGTTTAGGTATTAGGTAATTGAGGATGTAGAACAATCATGCAAAATATGAACTTTATAAGTACTACTAAACAGTCAATATCAATAATAAACAGGTAATAAGCCACAGTTAATAGTTGGTACTTGACGTAAAATGTAAAATTGCAATAATATATACTATATATTACTTTTATAATATAACTTTTTCATTATTTTAACTATTTATTAATTTATTTCATTTGTAGTGTTGATCAAGTAAATGCAGCCTTAGAGAGCAACTGTTAATGTCTGCAAAATTTGACCAGTAGTATATCATTCTGCATCATATTCCAACCCCCTCCCTCCCATCCTGAGTTACATAAACACAACAATTACATTTATTTCACATGAATGCAAAAAGTATAAGGTTAAGCTAAGACTAATACAACTAATAAGGGGAACGGCAACATCACAGCAAACATTTGCTGAAGCGTCTCGGAGGCATTTCATCAACAAGACTGCTAATAAATTATTAACCTCATAATGAATATATTGCTGCGAGGATTATGCAAACTTCCAACAAAAGCCACAGCAGAGCGCAATGCATCCTATTATCTTTCTGAAAAATACATGAATATATTTCTTTTTGATCTTAGCGCCTTCGTTCCCTGGGAAGAAATAAACGAGTGCAACCTGAGCACCTGAGTTGGTCGTGGAAGAGATAAACTGTACAAGTGGAGGCCGTACTTAAGTGCTGTAGTATTTTTTGTTCTCTTTCATCTTAAAAATGGCAAAGCTTTTAAACATTTCGAGCTGTGTTCGAGCGCAGACACTTGCCAGAATACAAAAAAACCACACGCACCTGACACACAAGAGTGAGGGTGATGAAAAGCGAAAGGGATGAAAGCCTTCCGTGACTGAAGGCAATGAGAGGGACCAAACTGAATTTTGGAATTAGGAGACGACAAAATGACTTCGTTTCATACCCTGAGCTTGCTTTTGAGTGGCGTTTTAATGCCACCGTTGTTTTGTTTTGTTTTTCTTGCCAGGGTTAATGTAACATGGTTAGATATGTTTAAAGTTACATAGCACAGAATTAATAGTTAAAACGATTACTTTAAACCAAGGACACAAACTGTCTGCTCAGGGCTTTGCTGAGGTTTGAGTGCACATGAATAAAGATGAGCCTGTAGGCAATAATGTGCTAGTTGCAATAACCCCCGTTATTCATACAACAGATTAAAATAATAGATCAGCAAGAAGAGGGAATAAATTACTACAAAAAGCCCGAGTGAGGAAAATAAGCAGTTTATGTTTAGAAGAAACTAAATAAATAAATAAAATAACATGGACTACTAACTGTATTGTATACTACACATACCTTTATGCCACTTTATTCGGTACACCGGTCGCACCCCCTTTTGCCTTCAGAACTGCCTTAATCCTTTGTGGAAAAGATTAAACCAGGTACTGGAAATATTCTTCAGAGATTTTGGGCCATATTGACATGATAGCATCACGCAGTTGCTGCAGACTTGTCGGCTGCACATCCATGATGCGACTCTTCTGTTCCACCACATCCCAAAGGTGCTCTATTAAATTGAGTTCTGGTGACCGTGGAGGCCATTTGTGAACTCATTTTCATGTTCAAGAAACCAGTCTGTAATGATTCGTGCTTTATGACATGGCGCGTTATCCTGCTGGAAGTAGCCATCAGAAGATGGGTACACTGTGGTCATAAAAGGATGGACATGATTGATCAACAACAATACTCAGGTAGGCTGTGGCATTGACACAATGCTCAATTGGTATTAATGGGCCCAAAGAGTGCCAAGAGAACATCCCTCACACTATGACACCAGCACCACCAACCTGAACCGTTGATACAAGGCAGGATGGATCCATGCTTTCATGTTGTTGATGCCAAATTCTGACCCTACCATCCAAATGTCGCAGCAGAAATTGAGACTCAGAACAGGCAACATTTTTCAAATCTTCTATTGTCCAATTTTGGTGAGCCTGTGTGAATTGTAGCCTCAGTTTCCTGTTCTTAGCTGACAGGAGTGACACCAGGTGTGGTCTTTTGCCTTTGTAGCCCATTCGCCTCAAGGTTGGATGTGTTGTGCCTTCAGAGATGCTCTTCTGCATACCTCGGTTGTTACAAGTGGTTATGTAAGTTACTGTTGCCTTTCTATCAGCTTGAACCAGTCTGGCCATTCTCCTCTGACCTCTGGCATCAACAAGGCATTTACGCCGACAGAACTGCTGCTCACTGGATATTTTTTTCTTTTTCTGACCATTCTCTGTAAACCCTAGAGATAATTGTGCGTGAAAATCTTGGTAGGTCAGTAGTTTCTGAAATACTTAGACCAGCTAGTCTAGCACCAACAAACATGCCACATTCAAAGTCACTTAAATCTCCTTTCTTCCCCATTCTGATGCTCAGTTTGAACTGCAGCGGATCGTCTTGACCATGTCTACATGCCTAAATGCATTGAACTGCTGCAATGTGATTGGCTGATTAGAAATTTGCGTTAACAAGCAGTTGGACAGGTGTACCTAATACAAGTGGCTGGTTAGTGTACACTGCAATGTACACTGTAAAAACTTGCTGTATAAATTTACAGCATTACTGGCAATTTTGGTTGCCAGTAATACTGTAAAATGTACAGTGGGCTTCTAAAATTTTACAGTATTACTGACAATATTTACAATATTACTGGCACAATTTAAAAACATCCTATAAATAAAAAAAATCACAACTGTACTGTAATTTTACAGTTCTAATTGTTAATTTACTGTGCACTTGTACATTTTACAGTATTGTTGGCAACCAAAATTGTTTTAATTTTATAGCATTTTTACACAGAATATATACAAATTGTAAAATGTTGTAACATTTTTATTTTACCATTTTATTCTGTAGAATGAACCAATCAATCGATTGATCAATCGATCAATTAATTAATCAATTGTATGATGAATTGATGAATCAAGAAATAACAGGATATATGCATTGTATAAGCTTCCAGTGATAGTATGCTAAATTCATCACAGTGCATTAATTAGTGTGACCATTTGTCACATATTTCATTACAGTTACCAATTTTTTCACTTTTATTGAAAGCTTATATACATTTTTAAAGGGACAGTGCACCCAAAATAAAAATTTTACTCATTATTTAGTCACCTGAAGGTGGTTCCAAAACTTTATACATTTCTTTATTACATTTCTTTATACTGTTAAAGACAAAAATAGATTTTTTTGAAGAAATATGAATAACTGTAACTATAATAAATAAATAAACAAATAAACAAATAAATAAATGAATAAATAAATAAACAAATAAATAAATAAATAAATAAATAAATAAATAAATAAATAAATAAA
>CAIGQZ010032461.1:3801817-3815098 GCA_903798205.1 Danio tinwini | reverse complement strand
AAAAAAAGTGTCTGTCAGCTAAATAAAACAAAGGCAAATAAAAAATATATATTTAGGGTCCCAACAAATACTGCAGCTAGAGGCCCCTGGGCATGTGACTTGTTGGTCCATTAATCTGGGTCTGTTTACTTCTAACGATTCTAGGAAAATGTAACTCTAACCAAAGCAACAGACCCAACCCAGGGGAACCACAGGACACATGAAGTCTTCAGCCTGTTCTAGAAAATGAATCCACCTAAATCTCCCCCTAATATATATATCCATTCACTTTCAGCCGGTTACATATAAGCCCTCTCACATGGCCTTATTTTGTATCCTTGGGTTATTAAAGAATCTAGTGGGAAGTGTGACATTTAGCAACCCTGGTTCTCATTATTAGCTCTTATCTGTTTCCTCATTATTAACGGCTGTCCATCAATATTTATAGTCTGTGTGCATTTTCGGAAGAACCATCAACGTGCAGTTCAGCTGTCAAACAATAGGAACAGTATTTCTACGCTGATGACAAGGTAGCACTAATGAGGTGACAATATCCATTAAAAACACACATACCACTGGGATAATGGTCAAGAATAGCCTTATTTGACTCAATATAGATTAGGCAGCCATTGTGTCAGATGCAAAACAAAAAAAGATCCTTTTAGGGCGAGACGCTGCAGGTGAATGTAGGATGAAGAAAATCAGTAATAGTTGTCACCTTACTTTCCCAGTTGATTGATTGCATTAGAAATTGCAATAATTTTTTAGCATTACACAATTTCTAAAATGGTATATTTAAATATGCAAACGGAAAATCGTAAAATATGCACTAATTTGCATACATTTCAAGCACAGAGGGGTGCACATTTTTGCACTCCATAATTCAGAAAGCACTACAAACAGCAAGAAAGAGAAAAGTAAATAGTTTTTTTTATGTTGTATATAATTAAGCAAACAAATTCATCTGTAAAAACTCTTAGAATACAGACATAAACAAAACTGTGAAAATGGGTGCAAGTGCTGTTGAAGTGAAGATTTATGACTCAGCGCAGGAGAAAAACATTGTTTAAAGATTGAAATCTGTGGACAGAAATGTATAAAGTCAGACAAAAGAACCACTTTAAAACGCGGGGTGTTTTTTTTTTTTTACATTACACTGAAATGCACTTTATAGATAAACCAAAATCCAAAAATCTTGAATTTGACAGGTCCATGAAAAAATATATATTTATTTTATTTTATTTTATTTTGTTTTATCCAGGACCTGGAGTAGATGTTAAAGAACAAGGTGTGTATGTACTTCATGCATATATGTATGAAAGTATACCAAAGATGCCTCTCGCAGCAGGGTGTTTGCATGTATTGCTACTGTACATGAAAAGACTCTTAAATGCAATCTACTAGTTCTGTAAACCTTTCACCTTGGAGAAAGAGAGAGCTAAAAAATAAATAAATGGAAAAAAACCTGAATACCTCATAGCAGCATGCTTAACCCAAGCTGTAATCATAAATGTGGGCAATCTTTTTTTTCTGCCTTTGCACTGCTTTTTTTCAAAAGCTACCACAGTGTTCTTAAAATTAGTGAATCCACCGTGCATAATTAAAAAACCAAAATGGGGCCAACCAATTACAAAGCAAAGCACAGCAAGTGTTTAAAGAGCAGGGAGTTTGTTTAGGAACTCATTTTGTTGGCATCGTCTTTTTCAGCAACAAAACAGGGCAGAACTAATATGTGGTGATTCCAAGTGAACTGATGTTTTATTTATTTATTTAGTTGTTGTTGTTGTTGGTTTTTTACAAAATGTGATAGCATGGTACTATTTTAATTAACTTTAGAACAGTTAGACAGAGAGGAAATGAAACATATACTTATAAATGAGGAAATGGACCACGATCAATAACAGAGATAGTAAAAAGACAATAAGAGGAAAAAAATAAATAAATAAACAGGGGAAATCAACATTCAATATCATGGCTAAAAGAAAGGAAGTCTGGCTTTTAGATAAAACAGCCAATCACATTAGTAAAAGCACTGACTTTGGGGAAAATGCAGTTTTCAGGTTGATTTTAGCCATATTAGATCAACATTTTTTTGATGCTTAAAGCAAGTTATTGAAACATATTTAAATGCCAATATTGCCTGTGGCATAGAACTATTCACAGATGGTCAGAAAAAAATAATTATTTGAATTGCAAATGATGCAGCAACAGTTTGTTTTTTGTTGGTGTGCATTTGTTAGGAAAGTTCTGTAGCTTTTGCTACAGACCAAAGTCATTACATGACTGAATATGATCTAAGGTTGTTAATCGTGACACAGTTTCACAAAATCCCAATAAGCAATTTGCTTCCTTGCTCGAGTAACTAAATATCTCTAACATATCAAATGTGATTCCACAGTGTGTTGCATTACTTGTCCTCATAATGTATTCTGAGTTTGAAATACTGGTATAAATACGATCGATAGCCAACTCAGCAGGCTGTATACTGCATATATGAAGACACACGCACATGCGCACACACATACATATAGATATAAGTGTATTAAATTGATAGATATATACTTATTTTGCAAGAAACAAATCTGTGCTCTGTCAAGCATTTCTATACACTAGACTTAGGCCCAATTCCAATTCTACCCCTTAGCCCTTAGGGGTGTCCCAATTCTCTATAGCTTGAAGGCGTAAGGCTAAGGGGAAGGGGTGAATAGCCCTTCGAACGAAGATTTTTCAGGACCACACTCGAAACCAAGGGATAAGAAAACTTCCCAGAATGCACCAGCCACAACGGCAGTATTGCTGAACCCGGAAGTTAGGAGATCCACAAATTTGTATTTTTTGTCATTATTATGAATTTTTACAACAAACAAACACATTTTAATATATATCATGCTTTAAAAAAACAAACGCTAAATTTTGCGATCTATAATCCCTAATAACAACTCCTGTACAGCAGTCCCACAACATTCTGACACTCGATGACATTCCAATACCCTGTCAGAAAAGTCTAGTGGCTGGGAATGAGCTGTTTACAGTGTCTGCTATAATGTTAGTGTTGTATTTGGTGTGTTTACATAGATGAACATGGCCACGGTGTAAATACACAGTACAGTTAAGATCTTATTGCCACATTACATCGTTATGATAATATAATACATGCGTTCAGTGATTTCCTGAAGATAAATACCAAAAAATAACACAACTGGAATAACTTTAGCAGTCGCGATCGTCTGATCTCATGTAAAGCAAGAGATCGCAATGACATATGATGACGTGTGCAGGTGTTGTAGTGCTGTCCCAATTCTTAGGGGTAAATTTTGGAGCCCTTCCTCTTCAGTGGAAGGGGTACAAAAATAGAATTAGGATTGGGTCTTGGAAAATAATACACTTCACAAAGAACTGAAAGTATGTGATCCACATATTGTATGGTTTTCATTTACAATAACAAATGCTAAAAATCTCCATTAGTAATTTAATATGTTGCGTCATCATTTGGGGGCACTCAGGTTGAGAGGAGCTCTTGATTTTCACTCATTTTGAATCAGTTTGTAAATATGGTGGATCACTTACATTGGATTCACTTTGATTGGATCATTTAACTTACTTAATTTTCACCTGTGGTCTCACTCTGACCACAGCATTTGAATCAGTAAATTGTTACCTGCAGACTTAAGCCGCGGTCACACTAGAGTTTGAGCATACAAAATTCTGTCGTACAGCGCTGCAGAAAGAGGCGAGATTAAACAAGCGAGCAATTGCTTCATATTTTACATTTTTGTACAGAAAGGGTCATGTTTGGATCTTCTATTGGTCTCATGCAATCAAGTAATATGATTTTGCAGGTCAGAGTTCACCATGCTTGAACGCAACAACATGCGATACTTATCCTTGTGTTTCCGGTTTTAAAAGAAGTCTATGGGGTGAAAAGTACAGTGTGACTGCGACATCAGTGTGAATGGATCATTTGAATCAGTGAGTTGTTAACTGTAGGCCTGTTCAAATTAAATAATCTCAATTATTGAGTCATTTAATGGAGACTCTCTGTACATAAACACTTTGGAAGTCAACTGCTGCTGCTTTCCAACATTCTTCAAAATAACTTTTAACAGAAGAAACTCAAAAATATTTGAAACAAGTGGAAAAAGAGTAAATGATGACAGAACCTTCAGCTGGATCACCTGAATTGATGAATTGTTAACTAGCTCACTCTGAATGGATCATTTGAATTAATGAGTCATTAACCAGAGACTTGCTTTAACAGGATCACCTCAATCAATGTGTCAGTAACTAGAGACTCATCTTGTTGTAATGAGTGGCTGTTTGAATCTCTCTATCAACCTAAATCAGTCTGGTCATTTTCCTATGACATCAACAAGGTATTTTTACCCTCACTGGATACCTTTTCAGACATTTTTCTGCAAACTAAGATGCCTGAGAATCAACATCCCAGCAGATCAGCAGTTTCTGAAATCCTCAGAGCAGCCATTCACAAAAAAACATTCCCCATTCAAAGTCACTTAAAAGGGACTATTTAAGCCAAAATCAGTTTCATAAGGTGTTTAAACACAATTGTGTGGCAACAATGTGTAAATATAGCCAGCCTCTATTAGTAATAATGAATGAATTTATATATATTTTTATAATCACACTTGATAAAAACAGTCTGCATAAACACTTTGATTGTAATTCCCCCACATGTCATCGAAGGGGGAAACTCCCACCAGTGGCAATTTTCCCTCATTAGCATAAACAGCCCTGAGTGAGAAGCAACCGTCCACCATTAGAGTTTTCACAACATACCTGGCAAAGATAAGAAGCATTATAAATATTATTTTTAGGATGCACAAATGAACACAGCAGTCTCCACAGACTACCTTCTTCTGAGCCACTTTTTTTGAAATTTTCAGTTTTTCACAGAGATAACAATGCAGACACATTTGTAGGTCCACTCTGGGGCACAAACTCATTTAAATTTAAAGTGACAGTCATTAAAATGCCACAATTAAGACCAAAGCATTGAAAGTGCAGTTTCACAGAGTTCTAAATTTATTTGTGGGGTGTTTTGTCCAGGAACGTCAGAGACTAGCAGAGATGCCCAAACTTGGGCCAAAGCTGGCCCATGGTAACCTTTGATTTGGCCCACCATGCCATCTGAGAAAAGAGGCAGAATGATGGAGATGGTTTAGAGATTGTCATTTCAAATTGTATGTAATATTTTATTGGTTTGTTGTATTGTTAAGCAGCAAAAAAGCTAACTAAAAATTAAATGTTGCAATTTAAATGCTTTAAATTAATCATATTTAGTTTAAAATTTATACAGTCACCCAACGAATATAGGACAATGCATAGACTTTGGTGAGTGAATCAAGGCTTTCTATTTTTTTATAAATATTCTAAAATTAATTAGAAAGTTACACATGGCAACTTTAACTTATTATAGTTTGGTATATTTATTTTCGGCCCACGACTCTTAATGAAATTTGGACCCTTCATACAAAAAAGTTTGGGCACCCCTGTTCTAGGGACATCAGAGACGTATTTTATCACCTTTTAACTATATTCTTGTAGATCTGCTGAAGATCAAACAGAGCACATGTCTAAATGCATTGAATTGCTGCTATTGTGATTGGTTATTTACAATGGTGTAAAGTAACACATTACAAACACTCTAATTACTGTACACATAGAAAGTAACTCGCATCATCCTGAACAACCTCAACACATGGGTGCTTTATAAATGCAGCAAAACTTTTGAAAATGTCCAAGAAAATGTCCAAAATCTTTACTCGCAATAACCCAGAGACTTTGTATTGACTGCCTGTCACTGATGAGAAAATGAAGGATGTCGACTGTATGATGACTGAAAGCACCAAACAGCCTTAAACTATCACTAAATGGAACGAATGAAGAATGGAAGGAAGGGCCGAATGAAGGAAGGACCGAACAAGGTATGGAAGGAAGGACTGAACAAAGGAGGGAAAGACAAAACTAATAAAGGAAGGACCAAATGAATGAAGGTAGGCTTCAAGGAAGGACTAAACAAACTAAGGACAGGAGAAAGAAATGAACAAATGAATGAAGGAATGAACAAAGGACCTAATGACCCAAGGACCAAATGACCTAAGGAAAAAAAATGTGAATGAACCAATGAATGAATGAGCGAACAAATAAGGGAGGAATGTAGGAAGGAACAAATGTATGAAGGACAGAACAAACAAACAAAGGAAGGAAGGTTGGTGGGAACGAATGAATATAGGAAGTTCACTTAATGCACTACAGAATGTTACGTTTACACATTCCTGCACAAACATGTAACATGTAAACACATCAACTTTTCACAGTGTAATACTCACTACTCACTACTCTGGAGTACTTTTAAAATAGTTACTTTTTACTCATATTTTGAGTAATATTTACAGCAAAAACTTTTTACTCTACTGCACATGTTTTTTGGTAAGTAATGTTTTTTTACTTGAGTATGATTTTTCACTACTCTTTCCACCACTGGTTATTTAGATGTGTGCACTAACAAGCAGTTTTACATCCAGCATAATTACACAGTGCTGATTCAATACATCACATAATCTTGTATGTTATTTTTCATGAAGCCACCAGACCTGCAGTGCCAGATAAACACATCAATGCAGACGATGTAGAGTGAGCAAGAGCAACAGATAAAGAAGGTCAACTTGGACGGAGGTCAGTCAGTCCAATATGGGCAAAAACGACAAGTGATGAGGCGCAGGTGATAAGCTCAGCAAGCACAGGTGAAAACTTTCCCTGTTACCACAAGATAATGGGCTCCAACATGCAGGAAAGGTCAAATTCAAACCATATTCATTTGGACTAAACATTTAGTGAGACTCACAAAATGAAGCATAAGTGCAATTATTGTCCAGAAAAGATCCAATTTACAAATAGCAAACACTTTATCAGAACGTAAACAAAAAAATAAAGACATCTAGAGCACAATACAAGTCAAATAGGATGCAATCATTATAGCTGTCTGAATTTTGATTTGTTTTTAATGACACAATAAAACTACTTAAAAGTAGTTATTTATTTTTTATTCATAATGACAACGATGTCTTGCTAACGGGGACAATAAACACTATAAACACTATTACAGTATAAACACTTTCTTAGAACATAAACACTGAATCAAGATATCTAGAGCACAATGAACTAAAAATATGGTGCAATCATTATGATTGTCAATGAAATTTTATTTGTTTTCAAATTGCACAACAAAACTATTTAAAAAATAACTGCTACATTCCCAAACTTGACTATTACCAAAGTCCCTTTAAGACAAATGATTTCACTCGACGGCCATCTTTGAATCGCCTCTCAGGCAGTATGCCCGAGGATTCTGTCTGAATAGAGAAACATCAAATTCTCCAAAACTGTTTGCCAAGTTTATGATTACACTACATTTGGTTGCCTGAGCTAATGCACATACGCATTTAAAAAAAAGCAAGATCATGTCACCAAACTCATTTGTGGCCGTTCTACACATTATCATCCTCTGAATAATGATTGTCTGAATAATGATCTTCTGAAGTAGTTCACAACTTGGTCTTGAGAAATGAAAGTGACTCTTTTTTTACAAGTTTGTAGGCTTTTGGGTAGTTGATGTGCATTTGGCAGGATGGACCGTACCTCACGTTGGTTTCATACAGATTACAAAACCAAAAAAACTTTTGTTTTCAAGTGTAGTTGGATCATTTAAAAGTACATATTTCAAGCTTTATTTGGACTCATTTCTTATTTCTGTGAAGCAAGTATTCACTGAGATTCCAGTGCATTTGTTGACCACCAAAAACTGTCATAAAAGCACGTCTTGTCCGAGATTCTTCCCCAGAGAAACGTCAGACTATATCGATTGATGATTGGCTCCTCTACTTGTAGGCAGGGCTTCATTTGTCATATTAAATGTTACATTTTTCCCTCAATCAAAGCTATACAAGTGACATGTCTTGTGTATTCTGTAGTCTTTGCTATTACACATTTCATTCAATGGTATTTAAGTATGATTAAGTATATTTTGATTATTTAGATTTTTAATAGCTTTTTATGTCATTGCATATTTAATATGCAATAATAATAAAAATAATAATAATAATAATAATAATAACAATAATAATAATAATTATTATTATTAGTAATAGTTGTAGTAGTAGTAGTAGTAGTAGTAGTAGTAGTAGTATAATAATAATAATAATAATAATAATAATAATAATAATAATAATAATAATAATAATAATATAAATTCTGTAAAAAAAAAACAAAAACTAATGGTTAAAAGACCAGGGTTTCCAGAGATATTCTGTTACAGAACTACTAAAAATACAGAACATACTTTACAATCAAAGTTCATTAAATATCTTTACGGTCAAATATCAATTACTGTTGATATTTGCATTTAAACTGTGAAAAAATGGAAAACAAACTGTCAGAATTAAAAAAATGTAGATAGTCTGTAAAAAAAACCCCCCAAAAAAACAGTAATTTCTTGATTCATAATCACAAGCTATTACTGTCATTTTACAGATTATAATTGTAATGATACAGGTAATTCCTGCTCTTTAATGAAATATTACTGCAATTATACAGATTATTACTGTCATTTTACAAATTATTACTGTAGATATATATTTTATTATTGTAAGTATACAGACTGATTAATGTGATTTTAAAGATTATTACTGTAATTATACAGGTTATTAATGTAATTATACAAATTAATGTGATTATAATGATTATTACTGTAATTATACAGATTAATTCATAAAATTATGCACAAAATCTCTAAATATTCATACAATTTTAAAATAGAAAAAAAGCTTTTAAAGAATGATTAAAAAAAGCTTAAGTACAAATAATTGTTGTTGTCATAAAACACTGCAAATATAACTATTAACAATATTAACAAATATTTTAGGATATGTAGGTTAAACTACAAAACAATTTGCTTGAAAAAAAACAGTCATATATCTATTTATTTATTATTATTTTTTTTATTTATTTATTTTTTTTACAAATAATACATTTGGTCATCATTTAACAACAAAAACAAGGTTAGTGTTATGTGAGGACACCTGCACCACAAAGTTGAGGATGAAATATTAGGATATTTATATTTAAATATTAAATATTATATTTATTAGGAGAATTGTCTTGCAATTAAAGGTTGAAACAGAAACAAACAGGTGCATACAGATCCAAGTGTAAAGGCGACAAACAAAGTAACAAAGCAAAGCAAATGGTCAAACACGGCAAGGGAAAACGCGTCACAATGCTCACTAAACATTTTAACAAGACTCAGCAACGATGTGTCTGTAAGTTTATAGTCCTTGAAATCAGTCCATAATGAGCTTCTGGCTGTGTGTGTAATCAGTGAGAATTAGAAACCCGGGTGTGCGAGGTGCATGGTGGGAGTTGTAGTTTGTTAACGTAGTGTGTGTGTAGTGACTGTAACAGTTAGCATAGCAACATTGTTAGCCACCGATTAATTTTTTAACAATAACCTGTTTCTAGAGTGGTAATAACAGCTATTTAGAGCCATTTATACACTATGCATCACAAAAAACTAAACTCATAATACAATAAAACATTAAAACAAGGGTGTCAAACAATGTGCAGTTTAAGTCTAACCGTCTTATACTGTATATAAATAAGAATAGTAAAATAAACATTTTATAGTTTACAGTGCATGCATTATATGGAGCCTACAAACAATAGCTATTATTTGACATTATTAAGCTCACTTTAATCTTCATATCATTACTATCTTCTCTAAAAACAATTTGGCTGAATTTTTGTTTCCCTATTTTAACAGGACTAATCTGTAAATATTAATGTAAACTTATGTGTTACACTCTGAAAATAGAGAACATTTCCTTTAAAAAACAAAAAAATAACGTAATACCAAAGTACAAGCAATAACTGTATTATAATAGCAATAACTGTATAATAGCTTTATAATAATATCTGTAAAACAACAGCTATTTCACTGTACAATGAAAAAAAATACAGACAATTACCTGTAAAATAATGTTTATTTTTTTAAGGTTTCTTCTTGTTATTATTACCATTCTAAATAATAATGAAAGCTAAGAAATAAATAAATAAAGTCTAACGATCTAAGTCTAACGATTGTTTAAAAAAAGCATGTTGCTGTGGTGTGTGTGTGATTCTTGTATTAACAGTAGGAGGACGTGTTATAACATGAGTGCATCTATGTGGCATTTTTAATTACAGGTGCTTGCTCTATAATGTAGTATCGCCGCAGGTAATGAGCATCATGTCAGACTCTATTACCCTTGTCAGCTTTCATAGCATCTCCTTCTGCCATTACCACAACACAAACAAAAGCAGGACAGAAGACTCCGCGTGACACCAAGCCCAGTAAATGCTCCGTACAGCTTGAGTTGCAAAGCTAATTTCAAAGACGAGCATTTGAACATTGTAATTCTTAACATGATTTCCATTGCAGCTGCAAATCTCTGGTAGTCTGAGCTTGTAAATAACAAAAGCCTCCGCAGCCTTTAATACAACACAACTGGCTCAGTCCTGCTGTAAATCTAGAGCTTTAACATTAAAGTGGAAAACGGATATTGCTCCTTAATGGATTTAAATTATAGCATGATTTTTCCCACCTCTATTGAACTCTTTACACCTACACATCAACCCTTTTCCATCTTTGGGAAACCTCATTTTGTTGTTGACCGATCACTCCTTGAAGTAGAAGCTGATTTTTCATCCGACCGACCTAATGTCCAATACACAAAAATGCAATTTTCAAAAGAGAGAGTCAGCATATTCACTCAATTCAGTGGTCGCAGCAGCTTCGGACTAATATTACTAGACTTCACGCTGGTGTGGTTGACTCTGGGGACTGCAAAAAATAGCTTTTCCATTTTTTACCCCTCAGACGTACGGCATATACTCTAAAACCCAAAACGGATGGAGGAAGAAAAAATCATCCAGATCGAAGTCATCCCAGGAGGATCTGAAGCATGAGAACGCATGATTCTCCCAAATGCGCAATTTAGGAACAATCATTGAGGATTGTCTAGTTTCCTCCCTCTTTTGAATGGAGAATGACACCATTGTTCATAATGACAGCTCTAGCTTGCTAACTGGGATTGTCCTGGGAATATTACAGTACTGGAAAGGAAAGAAAAAAGGGAGAATGTGACATGCACAAACACACACGGTAAAAAAAAAAAAAGGAGCTGCAGAGATGAACATTGCACCACTGCGGTCTGATGTTGCTGTCACAGTGTTTGTAATTTACTGAGTGCTAATTACAAGCGCAGCTATTTTTTGCTCTGTGTATCTCACAGTCCTATCCAAATATTACATTCGTACATGAATCTCATGCCTCTCTCATTGTCATCTGTAGTAGAGAAACCTCACACCCTGCCTTTTAGCTAGAGATGATGTTTGGATTATATTCTGCTTTATGTTGTACAGTAAGAAATAATGTGTATTACTTTGGATGGTATTATGTTGGTGATCTGATTTAGATTTTTTAAATTTATTATCTTGATCATTTTGATCACATTATTATTATTGTTTTATTTTATTTCTTTTTTTAGAAATGCTTCAAACTTTGAATCATTTTTATTTATTTTTTTCTATTAAAACAAATGTCCATTTAAATGACCATTTTTACCAAACTATTAGTAAGCAGTATGTATTCAATTTAAGATTAACAAGTGTAATAGCCTTATAATAGATAGAAAAGTTTACATTACAAGTCACAATGTACAAAATAATACTTCTGATATTAATAACAAAATGAACCATTACAATAAATAAGGCTGTGTTTGTTTAAAAATAATTGGTTTTGTTTATTGTTATTGACATAACAACAGATTTTAGGCTCAGTGAGATATTTCTTAATATTAATTATTATATTTTTGTTAATTATAGTACATAAAAGAAAGAATCAAATAATTAATATAGTTTAAATAATAATAAAAATCATATTATTATTATTATTATTATTATTATTATTATTATTATTATTCTAATTATTGTTATAGTTTATAAATTGGTTGAGATATTGCTATACATGGGTGACGCAGTGGCGTAGTAGGTAGTGCTGTCGCCTCACAGCAAGAAGGTTGCTGGGTCGAGCGTCGGCTGGGTTAGGAGGCATTTCTGTGTGGAGTTTACATGTTCTCGCTGCGTTCGCGTGGGTTTCCTCCGGGTGCTCCGGTTTCCCCCACAGTCCAAAGACATGCAGTACAGGTGGGTAGGCTAAATTGTCCGTAGTGTATGAGTGTGAACGAGTGTGTATAGATGTTTCCCAGAGATGGGTTGCGGCTGGAAGGGCATCTGCTACGTAAAAACATGTGCTGGATAAGTTGGCAGTTCATTCCGCTGTGGTGACCCCAGATTAATAAAGGGACTAAGCCGAAAAGAAAATGAATGAATGAATTTTGCTATACATAAAACGCATAAAAGAAAAAAAAATAATAGTTTCTATAGTTTGAATAATAATAATAAAATTATCATTCTTCTTCTTCTTCTTCTTCTTCTTCTTCTTCTTCTTCTTCTTCTTCTTCTTCTTATTATTATTATTATTATATTTTTTCTTCTTCTTTTTCTTCTTCTTATTAATATTATTATAAACAATAAATATTATTATTGTTAATAATAATAATAATAATAATAATAATAATATTAATAATAATAATAATAATAATAATAATAATAATTATACTATTATTAATATTATTATTATTATTATTATTATTATTATTATTATTATTATTATTACTACTACTGTTAATTATACTAATTTTTTGGGGGTCTGAAGCCTCATTCTCATTATGAGCAACTCACAGCGGCAAAAAGACAAGCAACCATTAATTTCTACAGAGAGTGAGCGACTTCCGGCAAACTCCGTCTACGCGAGTGACAGCAATCGTTGGTGACCAGGTGGGCGTGTCGAGCGATGTGACAAAGTTGAAAATCCTTCAACTTTATGCAAATGAAGAGCTACTTTCTTGAGCGACAGCCAATAGGAGCACCAGTAGAGCTCACGTGATCCTCTCTCAGCTCGCTCAGAGGCCGGTTGGTTTCTCCGTGCTATAGACCTACACAGACCTGCGTTTGCAGCAGATCGACATCCAGAGCGACAGACAGCTACAAAATCGCTACTACTGTGAATGAGGCATTAGATATATTACATATAATTTAAAAGAAATAAAATAAAATAATTCATTAAAGAATAAATTAAAATAGTTTGAATAATAATTATTATTGCAATAATAATAATAATAATAA
>CAIGQZ010032461.1:3789756-3801807 GCA_903798205.1 Danio tinwini | reverse complement strand
GAAGAAGAAGAAGAAGAAGAAGAAGAAGAAGAAGAAGAAGAAGAAGAAAACTACAACTGGCGCCCGTAAAAAAAAACTACACACATGCCACCCCTGAATTTGCTAAATGTCTTGTGTTTGTTTTAAAATTTTAGGACAAGATACATTCCAGAGTGTCTAATGTCCTGTACCGCTGCCTTTCAACCTGCAGGCTAGTATTTAATAAGCCAAGGGCAATAAGGCACAATTGGAGAGAGTGAGCACCTCATTCTGCGTCATCACACACAAACACACTGAGAGAGACACTTTGATTCTTGCTCAGACTGGAGCACATATCAGTCTACTCCACCAGCACCAGCTCATTTCACCCATGAGTAAACTCCAGAGAGAGAGAGAGAGAGAGGCAAAGAAACAGAGCAGGAGGCGGAGAGACTGAGAGCGAGGGATGAGAAAGACAGACAGGTAGGAGAGGCGATGGAAAGGATGGGCAGCTCCATTAGTTTCCTTCCACACGGCTGTTTCTCCTCCTCTATCATGAGAGGATGGTGGGTTGGTGTTAGGGCCTGTCAATGTGCCTTTGGTTTCAATTTCGGACTTGATTTTTGAAATGGAGACATGAAAGGCCCGAGGCAGGAACAAATTGTACAAGGACATGAATTCTTAAACGTATCCTCGCTCTCCCCGTTGGTGAAAGATTAGCGCTGTATATAACAATCTATAATAGTACGTCTCAGAGAAAGATATGTTTGACTCTTTAGGCTGTTCGTTATGCCCATTATGTGGTATTTTGGTTTGTTCTTTTTATAACGTTTATGCTGCAGTCATAGAAACACAGGTGAAGAAAATCATCTTTGTAATGTCTTTTGACATGAGCTGCTCAAAGTGTAATTTAAAGCATTTTTGAAAGAAAAAGTCAGTTCTTAATAATTCTGAGCTGGAAAATATTCTGAAAAGTTCAGCGAAGCCTAGGAAAAGTATAAGTGGTATAACGATACTTTGCTATTTGGAATTTAAAAATTAAATGTGTTTGTTAACATAAAACAGTATAATCCGTGCAGTCAGCTTATTGTATTTAAAAGTTACAACATACCTAATATTACATACTATAACGCATATTCGGTTGTCTTTTGAAGCAAAAGAGTGTGAATTATGATTCTGTGATTACAGTGTTTCTGAAAACTTTGGTCACACTTTATTTTGATGGTCCATTTGTTGAAAGTTACTTTGCATCTACATGCCAACTAATTCTCATTAGATCATAAGTAAACTGTTAGGTTGGGGTTAGGGTTGAGGTTAGGTTTAGCTTACAAAGGACAAAGACTAGTGGAAGTGTGCTTAGATATTGAAGGTGCAGTAGATGATTGTCTTAAAAAACATTTTTTTGGTCGTCCTGGTTGAAAGTCTCTTCGAATTCTAATAGTAATTAATTTCTTTTCAGCTTAGTCCCTTTATTAATCTGGAGTCGCCGCAGGGGAATGAACCGCCAACTTATCCAGCATATGTTTTACGCAGCGGATGCCCTTCCAGTTGCAACCCATCACTGGGAAACACCCATACGCTCATGGAAAATGTAGCTTTCCCAATTCATCTATACCACATGTTTTCCTCAAAACTTTTTAAAATCCTGAATCATTATTGGAGTTACTTTTAAACTCTGGAGGAAGGACGACACCATGGCTGAAGAATTTCTTTAAGACAGGCAATGTTCTGTTTTAGTCATGCAAAGATTTTGCTGTTACAAATGGTATATATGCACAGATGTGTTGTTCAGCCACTGAAATATTACGGTGAAAGACTGATATGACTATTTTCAGTTTCATAAGGGACCTTTTACATAATGTAGATTTTTATTTAATTTAACAACAAAACATAAGTAAATAGCGCTATTCCACCTAGCCTGCTTTACTGAGGTGAAGTTGGTTTTATATTCACATCACATTGGTTCATTATTGAACAATGACAACCTGTGATGCGCTCCCTATATTGCTTACCATGCTACTTTGAATATTCGCTCTGAAGAAGCATGCAAGTATGGCTTAGTAATAAGTGTACTAAGTAGTATACAGTAGTTGCTTTAGGACAAAGCATGTGAGAGAGGGAGAGCAGTGATCCTTGTATGCATGAAATATTGCACATTATGACAAGTTTTGCTTGCTAACTACACAACTGAAAACATGCTAGATATAATACATTTTTTCATTCAGAATTGTAGTATTATAAAGTACCATAAAGTTTTCTAACTGGCGAATGACATCTAGTAGGACTTTGTCAAATGTCAAAAATAATGTGTGTGCTCATGATTTCATAAGGCATGGCTTTGGATGGCAGGGGAGGGATTGTATTTGAAAAGATAATATGCTAACCGGTTAGCATTTAGGCAGATCACCTACTGCACCTTTAAGGGTAACGAACATTTACAATAAATTCAGCATTTTCTCTGAAAAAAAATTATGAAAAAAACAAAAAACATTGCCGCTTTATCAGGATGTACAGTATGTGAGGATAGCCTATCCACTGTTTTTTTTTTTTTCTGGGAAATGAATTATATGTTTACAAGGACTGTTTAAAGGAATTGTACAATTGAAACATGTTCTGTCGATCTGACTTTGAATGCAGACTTTAAAGAAGGCTTCAGAATTGGGATGTCACCTGTGTGTTTTTATGTCATGTCAAACCATACCTCATACATCAAACCTTGTATCTATTTTATTTAAGTTTTCAAGTAAGCCTGAAGTGAGCAAATGTACAAACTGTGTACTTTTTATGCTTACCGAGTATCTATAATTCAGAATAGCAGGAATGCTAATTGCTAACTCTCTGCTGTTATCTGCTCTCTGTTGAAAAGGGAAGTCAGATTCTTTTTAAGCATGATATTTGAAAGACAAAAGCTCAGCAAACCTTGAAAAAGATCACAAGAAGCATTCGATAACTCATTACCAAAGAACAGCAAGCTTAAACGTTAGCTAGGCACCAGCTCTCTTCAGAAGCTCCACAGACTACTAAAGAGTCTAGATAGTAGCAGCTACACTTTGGTCCAACAATATATATATAAGCACTTAAGTTATTCAAGTGTGTGATTTCCAAGTCTGCTTCCAAAAAAAAAATCTGTCATTTTCCTGGCTGTGAAAGAAGGGGGTTGAGCCATTGTGTGTCAAAGCAGCAGTGAGCTGCTCAAAAGCAGCTTGCTAGCCATGAACCAGAGTTAGCGCTATCTCTCTTCTTCTTAAACAAGCGGGGGCTATTAGAGCTCAATGCTCATTTCAAAAAGAAATCATACATCTCCAGCGAAGTCTACCGGCCTTGTGCTAAAGCTCGGCAGGGCATTAAAATAGCCTCGCAGACATGCGGTGTTGTTAAAACTGTATTCTTGCTATGCTAGTGTTTTAACAAAGCCCTTTTCATCCGTGCTCATTAGGCAGTTGACAAAGAGAAAGAAGAAAAAGCGTTTTTTTTTTGCCAATTTTTCCACTGAGCTCCATTTAAATTAGTTATAAAACTGAAGTCATTATTGCTCTCTTCTGCTGAGGAACCTGCTGTTTAATGCTAGTATTTGCCCCGATCCGACAAGGGCACTTCTGCCAGAATGATAATGCCAACTGGCATGGAACACGATCAGATAAGAGACGGAGAGGGCAAGGCGCTGCCATCCCGACTTTTTGTCTCATTCTGGTTCTCTCTGTGTGTTCCTATGCCTACGGAGCATCACATGGCTTTCAAAGGGATCCTACATAAATTTGCAGTTTAGATATGTGCGCTAATGGCAGTGTGAGGGTGAAGTTCTCACTGCGGTTGGTCCGGCCCGGCAGTGTTAATGTCAGGAGTCGCGAGAGTGCTCTCACATTATTATTATCATTTAGTGCGATGTGACAGGACTGTCTTCTAACCCCGATGACCCGATCATGCCGGGGGTGGTACTTAGCATGGCATTCAGCATTAATGGGTGGTAATGGTTTGTCCGTTCCTAACAATTGTCACACTTCCTGTGTCGGTGGATTTCTCTGAGCTTGCTGTGACAGAAATGTAAAAAAAATTAAAATAAAGAGACGCAAGCTGAGAATTTGAATTTGTAAAACTTTTACATGTTTCAATTGCTTTTCATGTCCAGTGAGATCTGTCAAATAAACTGCTGAGCTCATTCACAGTCTAGCAAAGCAATAATTAATATACAGCCAAATGGGGTGGCCTTTGGAGCTATAACATTTCTACAAAAAATTAAAATGAAGTTTGCTGTCACTGGAATGATTGAGATATACCGTATAGTACTGAATTCTCAAATCAACTGATTCAGCTTCAACTACTTATTTAGTAGTTTGATAGTTTTTTTAATGTTTACTGAGCTTTTCTTTTTAAAGTAATACATACTTTAATTGTTTTTTGACTAGACTCCAACTTTAAACCCGATTACAATATTGGGTGGATTTGTATTAATTAGTCCAGTCAATATTAGCAATTCAGAATCTGTGAATACAGTGACAATTGATTGCTAAATAAATGGTAATGTTATTAACTCTTTTGAATTTATAACATGTCCAAATAATAAACAATTAGTCATTGTTTCAAGATTCTGAAAAATGTACCCCATGTACATTTCTGGAGATTAGGAACTATGTAGTCAGAGGAATGTATGGCTGCATTTCATCTTTAAACGCTACGAGGCGGTATGACGTTCCTTTTCTACTGTTACTAGTTTGTCCAGTAGCTCGTCACATATGTTGGAGGATGTAGGATGCAGAGTGGAGTTGACTGCGATAACAGAGTCCAGTGAAGATCGGTTCCAGAAAGCAGCCACAAAATAAAACAAACAAGTAAATGACAGGGTGAAAATGTGGTCAAATCTAAAAATGTGTTAAAAAATCTGGCTGCCGTGAGGGCTTTTCTTTTTCTGGATTGCTTTTCAAAACACTGGCGGTTGGGTTTAGGGAAGTGTGTGGGCACTGGCCAATCGGTGATTTTAAAAACACTATCTGTTAGGTTTAGTGAAGGGGGTGGGTGGGGTTATTGGTCAGTTGGTCAGTCAGTCAGTAAGTCGACAGCAGCCTCTGGTGGATTTACGTGAGAAGAGCAGGCGCGAATGACACTTGCCAGAGAAATTTGAGATCTCAAAAAGTGTACACAACTACCTCTGGCAGATTCTGGAAAACAAAAACTGCAAAAAAACTAAACGCCTGGGACGTATTTGGCGCTCTTCAGATATGTATATAAGGATAGGTAATCAGAATGAGCCTGGGTTATATTGTTTTGTTATTTTATGTCTTATTTTAGAGCTCTGGAGATATTTGTATATACAACTTGAGTCATTTTACATGCATACACATACACATAATACAAATAAAAACTGTATAGTTAGAAAAATATACAGTGACTGAGAGCAATATTTTTACAGCAACAAAACTTTTAACATGTAGCATTTGTATGTAATATGTATATTTCAATTACAGTAGAAAACTTTGCTTCTTAATTTAAAAAAAAAACAGTTAGAGTTTCTAATTACATATATCTTGTTAAACTAACAGTACAAAGCATCATGATATCAGTCACCGTGTCCCTTTGTGCTGATACTACATCAAACAGAGCGAGGTGATATTTAAGATAAATTCCCACTGGCTGTTCAACAGATAAAGCAAAATTACATTGCAGCAGATGATGCTGGAGATATGATCCGATTGCAAGAACGGCTGTGTGGATGATTATACAGTATGTGCGAGCGAGCGAGTGTTTGGAGATGGGGAATCGTGCCCTCTGTGTAATCAGGTTTTAGGACAACAAGAACTGGAAACTGACAGCTGCACTGAAGCAGCAAGTTGAGGGGTGGGAGTGTGTTTGTGTGTGCTTTTGTTTGGAAGTACGGAAGGGAGGAAGAGGAAGAGAGGGATTGCACCTGCATGAGGGCAGAGGGGGGTTGAGGCTGAGAGTGGAGCTCCAGAGCTGGATTGATTTTTCTCCTCCCTGCTCTCTGCTTCAGCAGCCACTGCTCTCAGATAATGGAGCTCAAGTGCTATCTCTGGTCCCCAGTGTCTGGGAGAGAACCCGACTCCTCACCCCAGTACACACAGTCAGTGTGTGTGCGTTAGTGTGTGTGCATAGAGGCACATGGAGAAATGAAAGAGATAAAGAGAAGTTGCTCACACACCTGTCAGAGTACAGTATTTTAGTGCATTGGCTCCAAAATGAAAACTCTACACCGAACGCTGAAAATTCAGGACGCACTCGAATGAAATGTGAAAATATATCTTATTTAATAAGCAATGGTCCCGCTTTATATTAGGTGGCCTTAACTACTGTGTACATACATCCAGCAATATGTGTGGTGTCACTACTAAGAAATCAGAGATAAAAAAATTGTTAAATTCTCAATTAAGTCTTTTGATGAAAATCATTTTATTAGCAAACTATCCCAGTAGTTACTAGCAAACATATAAATAAATAAAAATAAACCTCAACTTCCTAATGTTCCTTTATGAATGTTTTAAACATCAGAATTTTCAAATAAGGTACAGAAATCTCCCCAGAAATCTCTCCAGTTGTATTAAGCATACTTTAATTTGTTATCTAAAGGTGCACAAAAGCCTTGTGAGTTTGCAACAACATGATAAATAAAAAATAATTTATAAATAAACAAATGTTTTTTATTATTATTTTGGTAAGCTAACCTTTTAAACTGCACATAAGGCACTAAATGTTTTATTTGAACAAATAATAATTTAAACAATTGTATGACAGATTTATTACATAATGAAGTCAAAGGGTTGATTAAAATAATGATTATTAAATATAATGGATATATTTAGCAATTGTTTACCAATAGTTTACCACCGTTTATACACATTCAGCATCTTTTATGAGGCAAATGTGGCTTTGCGTGACTTCCAAATTGTTAACAGGTAACTCTTCATTTGTGCTTAGTCCCTTTATTAATCCGGGGTCACCACGGCGAAATGAACCGCCAACTTATCCAGCACATGTTTTACGCAGCGGATGCCCTTACAGCCGCAACCCATCCCTGGAAAACATTCATACACACTCATTCACACTCATACATTACGGACAATTTTGCCTACCCAATTCAACCATACTGCATGTCTTTGGACTGTGGGGAAAACCGGAGCACCCGGAGGTAACCCACGCAAACGCAGGGAGAACATGCAAACTCCACACAGAAACGCCAACTGACCCAGCCGAGGCTCAAACCAGCGACCTCTTGCTGTGAGGCGACAGCACTACCTACTGTGCCACTGCGCCACCCTGTTCTTAGTTCAAATAATAAATAAAACAACTCATTATGGTGCTTCAATGCATTGTAATGTTTCTTTTAGTAACAAAATGACAGGTGAGCTATACATAGCATTTGGATTGATTAAAAGATTCGTCTTGAGATTTAAGAATGCATACTAGTATTGATTTCAAATGAGAAATCAATTTTGTTAATCCAGCACCAGTCCCTATAGTGCTGACATATTTGCCCTTTGTAGTTTATTCAAGCTTTGTGCACAAAATACACACTGATACAGTCAAAACACGCAGAGAACCACTAATTAAATTTCAATGTTTTTATTCATTGCATCTGGCCCTCAAAAATAAATAAAAGTAAAAACTGCTATTTATGGCAAACAAAAAAAATGCAAGGTGAAATTTAAGTGCACGCTCTACAGCTTTTTCCACACATTCACAATAAATTGTCAGAAAAATGCTAAAATTATCTCACTGTTCATGCATAAAACATAATAAAGGGTCACTAAGATGACATTAAGAAACTAGACACATCAGTAGAAAGTTCTCACTATATTCTTCTGGGATGATCATTTCATTACCAAATAAATAAATAAAAAACCCACCATTACACTGGTGCAATAACAGTATGTCTCACTAAATTACTATTCTAAGTTTGGTCTAAATCACAACTGGCTGAATATTTTGATACAGAGCAATTGCAAGTAACATTTCTGCCTTTGCAGGAATAAAATGTAAAAAAAAATAAGCCACAAAATACCACCGTTTCCAGGGTCCACAATTGCAAAAATGTCATTTTAAAATTGCATTTACTTGGGAGAGTCTCCAAAAAGCTCAGTTTTTTGCAGGACAAAAATGCTGTCTCAGTGTGTATGGACAGCCAAAACATTGAGGAAAAGATGCGTTTTCAGATGCATTTGAATTAGTGTAGACATAGCCAAAATTGCTGGAGAAGGGGGAAAGAAACAGAAGGGCCAAGAGAGAGATAATAAAAGAAAGCTGTAAAGTAAGATAGTGTGGGTGTGTGGACATTATAGAGGGAATGAATAAAAAAATATGAAGAAAAAAACAAAGCTTGCATGCCTGAGTGTGTATATACATGTAAATACTTGCTTATGTGTATGAATACACAGTATTAGATAGGCATTTATATTCAAAAGCTAATAAAAACTTTATATGTGTGTTTGAACGCTTTTATAGTGAAAGTTTGATGCTGCAGATGCTGCAAACTTCAGTCAATCAAAGCCTTCACTCAGACTGTACAATAAATGTCCTGTTCTCATTAAAACGCTCTAAACACTTTGAAGGCAGTGCGGATGACTGGAAAACTTTGATCATAAATAATGATTTGGTTCATAAGTTCACATACTAATATAATCTTTGAGCAGAATGAAGCAAGACAGTTTGTGGTTTATGATGGTTTATGTGGTTTATTTGATGTTTACACAAGATATGTTATAATGAAAATAATTAGATTTTATGCACATGGGTGCTACTTTTAAATTACCCTTTCATCGTGTTTTGTTGTCACTTTTAGCAGCTTGATAGCTAGACCTGTTGTTACTGTATTTAAAAAGCATGCAAACAGATAAAATATATAAAAACAAAGATCGGCACGGTGGCTCTGTTGCACTCTTGCCTCACAGCAAGAAGGTTGCTTGTTCGAGTCCCGGCTGGGCCAGGAGGTTTGCATGTTCTCCCCGTGTTCATAAACATATGTGGAAGTAGTTGGTGGTTTAAACCATTGTGGTGACCCCTGATAAATCTAAGCTGATTGAATGAATGAATAAATAATTGAATGAGTGAATGAATGAATGAATCAATGAACAAATGAATGAATGAATACAAAAACAAATGTATATACATATTTAGGGGTTTTTAACCTTTATAGGACAGAACAGTAGAGACAGGAAAGCAGAGAGAAAGGGGAAGGATCAGCAAAGAACCTTGAGTCAAGAATCGAACTCAGGGGTCGCCACAGCAAAATGAAACTTATGTTTTACGCAGCAGCCGTAACCCAACACTGGGAAACATAGACTCTTGCATTCACACACATCCACTATGGCCAATTTAGCTTATTCGATTCACCTATAGCATGTCTTTGGACTGTGGGGGAAACCGGAACACGCGGAGGAAACCCACACAAACACATGGAGAACATGCAAACTCCACACAGAAACGCCAACTGACCCAGCCGAGGCTCGAATCAGTGATCTTCTTGCTGTGAGGCGATCATGCTACCCACTGTGCCACTGTGTCGCCGTTGTTATAAATAGCTGTGATAAAATTGCGATAATTTTCCTCAGTAATCTTTGATGATTCGAAAGTTCAAAGTTTATTTGAAAATGCTGAGCAAATGAATGTTTAAGATAAAAATGCATTTAGCCTCATTGTGTTCACTGTACTATTTAAATATGATCAATAAGTCATGCTGATATATGTTTTATAATGCTAATATAATTTGCTAGTATAATTTTTTTTTTCAAGTTATACATGATTTATCTTGTAATGTACAGTGCGTTGAAATTACATGTAAGGTTAATTTGATTCAACTTAAAGGAGTCATGAACTGAAAAACCAACATTTCCTTGATCTTTTGAGATACAAGAGTACTTTAAACACATCCTGTTCCTGAGCTCATAGCATTGTTCTTACTCTAAAAAACACCTAAATTAAAACAGTCTGCCAAAATAACAGGAAAATAAATGTTTGGAATGTATGATGTAATAGGGTGGATAAGCCCCGCCTCCTAATTCTACATCACTGCCTGTTCAGCTGTGTTAATATGCATAACTGTTAGCCAGCAGTTACTTCTGCGTAACAGAGCATTCAAACAGAGCATTCTGGTGAGGAGTCAAAAACACACACAAACATTCAAATTACTTTTTTACTTAATTATTTGATGTTGTTTGATGTAAAAATGTTGGTAACTTTGTTGGTGAGAGACCTGTTGATTTTGAAATCATGTAGTTTAGGTCTTTCTAATTTGATCGATGCAACACTCATCACGGTTTGGCTTGCTGTCAGTTTGCAAAACAGCCCACAACGACAGCTTCTCTTAACCTGTCCTTACCCTTACAGGTTTTGAGTGGATGGGTGGGTTGAGGGGCACAGACGGGAGAAATGTCCTTGTGCTCCACCTCCTGATTGCTCCATTTCTCTTCCCGTGCACTCCAAACACCAAGTGACCTTCTAAAATTGTTTCCTGAGGGAGTAAAGATGGTGGATGGCGTCGCTGCGACCCGACCCGCCTCAGCCAGGCACACAAACTCACTCTCAACCTGAAGAAAGGTTCAGGTCAGTCAGTAGGCGAGTCTATAAATCCTCAAAAAATGTAGAAATATGGAGGATAAGAATATCAGCTTTAAGCCTGGCAGGAAAAAAACGATAAAAGGAAAATATGGCAGCTTTGCTTAAGTACTGCACTCATCTTTAGCGGTTCTAAAAAGCAGCTAGCGCTCTCAGAGAAGAGCTGCGCGTTGGAGATTTAAAATGCTGATGCTGAGGAAAGGTGGCCATATCTCCATGCTTTAATCCTTCTGTCGCCGGCCCATGGATGTGTTAGCTTGCCGTCAAAAGGGGAGGAGGAGGCTAAATATAGCGAGATGCTAACGAGCTGCAATGCTGCAGTGCTATCTGCCTATTAGCACCGGAGGAAATTGGCCTGTTATCTGTTCTTTTCGCTCATTCCCTCTCCTTTCCCATCCCTCTTTCCCCATTTTATTTGACGCTTTCCTCTTCCTGATGCTATTTTCCCTCTCTTTTCCTTACAAGTGGGATCTAATGGCTTGTGACAGTGATGTTCAGAGGCATTAGCGCTCTGATTAGCGAAAGCAAAGGCCATGCTGTGTGGCTCAGTGAGTGGACGCAGGATTATTTGCACTGAAAGCAGGTCGCCATGGCTCAATTATTCTGATTTCTTCTTCAAAACTAGCGTGCTATACCTGGAAAAGAGCAATTTCATGAAGTGCTTAAATTAGCTTGGATTCTGAGTCTGACAGGCTGACTGTATCGCTCATTTTCCCTCATTGTGTTAAACACGAGCGAAAGGTCAAAGCACACGACGTATCAGACATCGGCACTTGTCCAGTAAAGCTTTATCTGTATCTCCCTTTCTAGGCGAGCGGTGCCACGTAGCACAATGCTAATTAAAAATGACAGGCTTTTTAAAGGCCTTAATTAACTCTGATCATAATCAAAACATGACAGACATTAAATTTGTCACAGCCTGCCATTGCCGCAACCTGCGTTCAGGCTCTCCATCCGAGTGAGAGCTCGTTTCCACCTCTGAAATGTCAGGACAAATAAATCAGATAAGCTTAGCATGCAGGGAGAAACATCAACAATGCTGAATGCATCGTTTTATTGTTTTTTATGCAGCTGCCACAAATTAACCACAGAGCTTTGCTTGAAAAGTCAACACAAAATGCAATGTCAGGATGGTTTATCTGAGGAGTGCAATAATTTTAGAGTAGGCGGAGCAGATTTGCTTTCAACTTTCAAGGGTCCCCGTATAAATCTTTTTAGGGATGCAATGATCCAAGATACACATTTTGGTACCAACCAAAAAGAGACAATATAATGGCTGTTTGTCAGTTCTTAAAAACTTGATATTAGTATAATAATAATAATAATAGTAGTAGTAATAATAGTAATAATAATAATAATAATAATAATAATAATAATAATAATAATAATAATAATAATAATAATAATAATAATAATAATAATTCCTCCTGGGTGCTCCGTTCCCCCACAGTCCAAAGAAATATGTTATAGGTGAATTGGTGGAACTTAATTGGTGTGTGTGTGTGTGTGTGTGTGTGTGTGTGTGTGTGTGTGTGT
>CAIGQZ010032461.1:3726082-3737774 GCA_903798205.1 Danio tinwini | reverse complement strand
CTCCAGGAATTGAGTTTCAGACCATTGCTTTAAACTCTCTAAAAATGCTCACACAGTCACAGGCCTTAAAAACACACCCAGACGATAAACTTACACTCTATTATGGTTCAATTCTGCAGTGTCTGCACAAATCTCATGTGTTTTGGTTTCTAGTCATCTATAATACTAACTCAACGTTGTATATCTTGCCATGTAACTATTCATTTCACCTATACCGCAAAACTGTGAGGGAAATCGGAGCACCCAGGAAACCCAAGCGAACATTGGAAGTACATGCAAACTCCACACAGAAATGCCAACTGACCCAGCCGCGTCTTGAACCAGTGACCTTCTACAGCCACCGTGTCGCCAACATTCAATACATATCATACATATTTATACATACATTTATTAGAAATATTGAATTAACACAATAATAATTGTATGTGTAATATTATTATGTATTATTATTCATTTTTGTCAACCGAATCTGTGGACAACACATCTTATCACTTTGCATTATTCCACATATAATACACATTTTTATAGAAAATAAAACTTATTAATGAACATATGTCATTCGACTTCATTTTTGATTAGTTGTTTGCTTGGTTACACTGATTTTGGATGTGGCTCTTCCCAATCAGAAGTCGGCTAAAACTCTCTCTTGCCAGTTTCATTTCTTGTCTTTCCTTTTTTTTTTAAAATAAACTGTTAACCCTGTTGTGTTAGTGACCACAAAGCAACACAAGGGCTCAAGCAGTACCATCCTAATGAGCTTCTGTAAATGTCTGTATCCATGAGAGCTTCCACAGCATGCCATAAGTGTGGAGAGCAATGTGTTTGCCAGATAATGAGCTAAACTTTGAGAGAGAGAGAGAGAGAGAGAGAGAGAGAGAGAGAGAGAGAGAGAGAGAGATTCAGTCCATGCGTCTCCATCTCACAGGTGAAGTCCTACTTCTTCTTCTATTGTAAAACCGCCATGAGATGTCTGTGTGTTTGGATTTAATGGATGTCCTTGTGGGAGAGACATTTTTAAAACGAAAGGACATCTGAAGTGTGGACTTACTCTATTTTATTGATGATAAAATGTGCCATATATGTATAATGTCCAGGAAAAGGCAAAGCAGGCGATATATTTGCGGCACTGCAAATGCCACAAATCTGCCAGAGAAGTCAAATGACTCTGACTATGCATAAGCACTAGTAATTAAGATGATTAATGGCTGCCTCTGAACTAACGGCAAAGGCGACTGACTTCCATTTCCCACCAGCATTGCGTCGGATATTAAAGGGTTATGCACTGAAGTTCATCGCTCCTGTTCTCTTCAACACATTCTGACAGGATCCTTTCAGAGCAGCATTTAGGGGTAAGTGCGACTCAAATCAAATTCCGAGAGTCTACCTGTCCTCCTCCTCCTCTTCCCCCATTTCCATCTCTCTGTCTTTGGCTTCAAAGTGCCTGATCCTGCTCTTAGGCCGAGATGATGGTTTACACTACAATGTGCAATCAGTGGAATATCCATTTTCATGGTTTATCTGTCCCAGGTGGGGTTTTGCTTTGGAAAAGCCCACGCTCAAATGCTCTGTTCGTTTTTATGGACATTATATGCTTGTATAAATGTTTTGGATGTTGTGCATGACTCTCTGTATCATTTGTTTTTTTATGTAAATCTAAATATCTGGTCATCTGAAGAGATTCAGGGGGTTATTTATATTAAATAAGTTATTTGTATTCAACAAGGCATGCTTAATTTATTTCATAGTAAATTACAGAATTATTCTTACTTAACACTGCTCTTCTGAAATGTCTGTTTATCAAAAATGCTTAAAATGATTAACTTTTCCATAAATGTATAAAAGCATCAAAAAAGCAAGTTTGCTTGGGTGCAAACGTCAAATATAATGTCACTAAGTATGTTTACATGGACACCAGTAATTAAGAAAATATGTAAACTAAGAGTCTAACATGGAAACAGACATTTTTGATGACATTAATCTGACTAAAGTCATAATCGTATTAAAGACAATTGAATTAAGACATGTGGAGTAGTTCCTATTTTAGTCACATTATGAAAGTTTGGTACAAACATGTAAACACCGTAATTAATTACTGTTGTGTAGGACTTTTTGCCACATTTTGAGGCAGGGTAGTCCATATACTGTACACACACACACAGCTGTTTGCTACCATTCTCTGCATCAACCGAGTCAGAAAAAAGGATCACAGATACCCACATCTCTAAGTGCACACACACAGTGAACTCCTTTAGACTCATCACACCTGTCATCATCATCACCAAACACACTTTTATGCTGTCTCGAAAGTTTTCTTTCAATTCAGAGTGCAGTATCAAATTCCATTAAAACAACACTCTCTCACCAGTCCTTACTTCATATTCGCATGCAATACCTCAGAGTTTGTCACAGGGGAATGAATGAAAAAACAAACGAAAGTGAAACTGTTGAACTGCATTTGTTCATGTAATTACTTTAACATTTTTTTCTTTTAAGATGTATATGCTCATGCAGAATAATGCATTAAGATGTGCTTTATAAGTACTAATAAACAGCCAACGTTCAAGCTAATAAGCAACTAGTTAATAAGCAAAAGTGAGAATTGCTCTCCATACTAAAGTGTTACAATCTCATATTTTCAGCATGTCCTCCCATGCATGAAAACACAGAATTTATGCATGAGTTTATACGTCTATAAATGTTTGCATAAACGCCGGAAGACATGACGTAACACAATAAAAGCTCATAAAACATCATTTTCTCCTGAGCTAGACTTCCCACCGACGTAACGAGCCATACTAAATGATCGCATCATCAGTCAACGTTGCACGCTGCACGAAACTTACCATTTAGGATCTGGAATCCAATCATGTAAAACACAAATGCTTACCATACCTATTTACTGTGGCCGTGCGGGTGCCTTTCATATGCTCCCGAGGCCAGCTGAATATGTGACAACCCTGGCATTTATATTTTGTCAGCATAAATGATGAATCTTTTCACATGCTGAGTGAAGATGAATCACATCTAGTGAGGCAGAGCGCCTGAAGGGACTCATGCTGTCTGTTTTTACTGTGTAAAGATATTAGAAATGTTGGATGGTTGAATTATAACCACTCCGCTCTACTTCATTCAAGGGGCCGTGCCTTTAATAGGCTCGTTATCCTTAGAAGTACAATAAAAGTGATGACGAGGATTAGAGGATAATAGGTATGGATGCACCGCTGTTGTCATAATACCTGAACTTTGCTGTAATTAAAAGCCTGGCGCGAACAAACACCTTCGTAAATGAAGAGAAAATAAACACAACAAGCTAGCAGTGTAATTAAACAGAATCAGCAAATTGCATCGCAGGCAGCTGCGAGACTAGCGGACAGCTGGCACAAACCCCGACTGCCCTGGCCATGAAAGAGCAGTCATATCTGATTCTGTTTGGATGGCCAGGCTTTAGAGACCAATGCTAAGCAGTACCTAGAGAACTGAGATGAATCGCTCACTCTCACCCCAGTGCACCGCAGCCATATTAAACAGTTATGGAGGCAAGTCAAGCGGAACTTTCTACTCTCAAATCCACCGCCGAGTTCAAGTCTCAGACCACACCGCGCTCCTGAGAATTCCCAGCTCGCCATTAGCATTCGCAAGGTGTCAGAGCAGTGTTTACAATTACGGCTAAATTGACGCTGGCTTTTCTCGACTTGAGCAAACCGACTCACCCATTACTCTCCCCTTTGACGGTTCTGGGTTACACAAGGCTGTTATCATTAACGTCCCTGTGAGGCGACCCCACTCCCCGATTACTACGGCTCCTCTGAACACATCACCCTTCCCCCCTGGCCGGTGACTGTACATTAATCACTCTCCATATAAGAGCTCATACTGCAGCCTGACGATATACACCCAAGTGCCAAGTTGTGCTGGGGTAAGCATGTTTTTGAAATGAAGAGTGCACTATTGGATATTGAAGGAAAGGTGGTTGCTTGAGCGCCGGTGGATATTGTGGGCACAGAGTCAATCGCAGCAAAATGCTCATATCCAAATCCATGAGTAAACAAAATGATTGACTCATGTGCGAGTGCTTGGACACGCGCGCCAACACTCCAACGACGTGCTGTGTAACAAGCCCATCTGATATGTCAATGGCTGACAATGTTCCCTCAACACCTTCACAAGCTGCAGTCAAAACAATCTGTTCTTGGAACTATGGTAAACAGAAGATTTAGGGTGTGTTTGCATTTTTTTTGTATATTTAGTACATTTAGTCCTGGTTTGTTTAGCATTCACACTGTCATTTTTAAAAACTGAACCTAAAGATACAGTACAATAGTAAAACAAACACTCAGTATTATCAGTATTATTACATTATTATTTATTTATTTTTGTAGGGGGGAAGGAAGTGCTCCACAATAATAACCGTCTTTGTCACAAGGTTGCATCTGTCGATGAACTTACCATCAACAAACATTCTCGATGTTCATGTTGTTTATTCTGCCGAAACGCCAGTAAAGACATGGATTATTGCAAAACAAGACAGACAGCGATTCATTGCAGCGATTACATGGCAGGGTATGTTATTTATGTTCTTGATTTTGTATGTGTGGTGGTGTTTGTATCTGATTTTTTATATAACATTCGATTATTCATTCATTTTCTTTTCGGCTTAGTCCCTTTATTAATCAGGGGTTGCGACAGCGGAATGTACCACCAATTTATCCAGCACATGTTTTACACAGCGGATGCCCTTCCAGCTGCAACTCATTTCTGGAAAATTTTTAATATAACACATTAATATATTTATACACATAGCTAGGCCTGTATACAATCTTTATTGGTGCTGTCAAACGAATTATCGCGTAAAAAAAAAGTTTGTACACATGGATGTATTAAAAAATGTTTATTACATGCCACCTTTTCCTTTGTTTCCTGAACTTTTTTCCTGGCCAATTTAAACAACTATACACAACAAAGCAGACACATTTTGATGTTCTGATAGCAATCAGCTATGTAGAAAAATCACTTCCTGCCCTTCAACTGAATTTGCGCGTCATCAATGAAGTCATGTGAAAACAAGCTATAATATTACTAAAATTAATATAAAATTAAATTAATATATATTTACACACATTTACATAAGTAAATAAATAGACTCAATGACAGGCTTAAAATCTGGAAATCTGCTGATTTCTGTGTGCACAGATTCCACATGGGCCTACTATTGTCATTTTGGATGTTTACTTATTAAGTGCATATTCTGCATGATGTTATTCTAAATCACTAACCCTACCCATCAACCAAACCCAACTACTACTTTAATAAATATCAATAATCAGCCAAATAGGAGTTTACTGAGTCAAAAGTCATAGTAATTGTTTGATAAAAGTAAGAAAAGGATCATTACAACAAAGTCTGACAAAAAAAAACTGAAAAACAAGGCTTTTATCATTTACATTTTTTGACATAAACATCCAAAACAGTTCTGTGCTGGGGCTGAACATGCTTGTGTGTACATATGATATTTTTACATATTTTCATCACTTGGTAACTTGCGAAAAGTCAATAAAATGTATAAGGAGTCGAAACCGATGTTGGACCTGTACTGTAATGGTTAAAACTGCAACTTAAACACTGTTTTATGGGCTAGTTTTCCATGGTGTCAATAGAAAAAATTGCATTTAACATACATAATTTGTGTGTTAAATCCCATTTAAATCTGCCCTTTTTTGCCTTGTGGTGTTGTAGGCAATGTGAACTACCATAGAGAGGCTAAAGCCCAAAGTTTACTTTGATAGCACATAAACACACTCCGCCGCCTAGTGGATAAACAAATGACTGCAAAAAAAGTAAATGTGCACCTGTTACCTGTATGCACAAAGTAAATGGTGTGCATAACGTATTGTTGAAACTACTGTGGTGACCAAATTCACATCACATGCTACTCTTGCATAAAAGTGAAGTGGACTTTTGTTTTACTACAAAAAAAAATCCCAAAAAACTAAGGTGACTAAAATCGCCAATTATTGTTATTAAAATTATTATTAGTGACTCTGAAATGCCCAGACAGACTCCTCACTGTAATAAACATGGACAGGTTAGTCTGGTCCAAATCAATACGTGGAATTACAAATGTTGGGTAATCAGACACATTCAAGTAGAGCTTTTGTCAAGACATCATGCCCTATTTTGGTTTCATTTAGAAGTCTTATGTCTGTGTTGCATCTTATTTCAGTAGAACAGCACCAACTCATTTGGAAGCAGAACAAGGACCAACTTCCCAGTGTTCAGATGCCAGCATTCACACACAATCAGCTGCCATAAAAAGAGCAATTACATCAGAATCTATTCACAAGTGTGAACGCACCTTAATTTCTGCAATTACCACAAAGATTTTCAATAAAGTTTCTATAGAGTTTTCTAAATAGTTTCTATACTGATGTAAAAGTTGCAGTTATCCTGAAAACAACAAATACATCTCTATTTAAACAACCACGTTCATGTGAATAAAACCATTGATTACCCTGATAACAGTTCTACTTAATCAAAGTCTGAATGCAGTGGGGGAAGAAAAAAAAAACAGGTAATTGATCGAATCAATGTGCCATTTTCTTGCATGATTTGTTTCTGCAAGTCCAATTTTCCCTGTGACATATTTTCTCCTTCCATAACAGCAAAACAAATTCCACAGATAAAGCATATCCTTGCATAACGCACACACATGCATGCACAATGGCAAAGAAAAGCGACGGAATAAAAGGATGGCTGAAATCTTGCTGAAAAGAAGTGGAAAAGAATAGAGGAACTGTATTACACGCAGGACAGAGGGGGAGCGACAGAAAAAAAAAGCAAAAGCTTAAGGCTCAAAGCGGCAAAAACACCCAGCGGGAGCTGAACAGAAGATTTAAATGAGGCTTCTGTAGCCAGCCGGGCCACTGAACTATCCATTAAATTCAGATTATGGCTTTCTTTCTGTTTTTTATTTATTTATGTTTTTAATCATCCAGCCAAGGTTTGTCTGATAGTCTAAAGCTGAATAATATGCATATTGATTGTGATCAGTAGGAGACACTGGCTTTGAGAATTTTATTAAAGCAGACGTGCGCCAACTGTAGCTCTTGATGATTAGGAATGCGTATACGCTTATGACACCCACCTAGATGGAAGCATTGCTTTTGGCACATCATGGATGTGAGTCTTTAAATGCATCACCTGACGTTTCACAGACCTTGAAAATTGCATTTGAGAAACATTGTGTGTTTTAAACGTGTTCTAATTGCATTACTGGTCCTGCGTGTACTATCAACATTCAGCACGCCGGCATATCTGCATCTCCGCTCCTCCTTTTTAAACCGTTTATTTGTGCTTGTTATTCCGCACTGTGCTTTTCTTTTGGAGCCGGCTGAAACTGGTTCCAACACATTTTGAGGGATCATACAGTAAGCTCAACTACTAAATTACTGAAAAGGTAAAAGCCATTGTGCATTCTCTCCAAAAAAAGCAAAAATCAAGCTGAAATGATATTCAACATATTGCATTTAGCCTACACACACAGAAAAAAAAGGAAAGGAAGTGATACACGAGCATTTGTGTTCACCCACAAACCTGTTGCTAAACCTCCACTGAGATTAACACACACACACACATATAAACCAGCACCGAATTGTGCAATGCACTGCAAGCTCTTACCTTTGTGGATGTTCAGGCCTTGCAGCACAACCCTGGGGACAAATACGGTGTAGAAGCTCTGGGAGAAGCCTGGTCTGCATGGAGCAACCGTCTGAGCGTTCCAGTGACTCCCCTGAGAAAGACAGACATTATTGGCTATGAAGACACTAGAGAGGGGAAGTGGTTAGGCAAATTGATTTGTGACCACAGGGCTGTGGTTATTATTCACGGTTATTGAAACCGATATAAGTACCTACAGGAGGCAAAAAATCACAAAGCAGGGATGCCACAATTTTACTGTTAGGGATGAATAACTATCATATAGTGTTCCAAGCTGTATGTACTGTACCATCTACTTCATTTTCACTGAGGTTCAGGTAGTTTTTTTCATTAAAGCAAATACTTGTAACTCGATATTTACCATTTTATAAATACATTTCAATACAATTCAATAAACTTAACACTTTACAGTAAAATAAGGTTCCATTATAATGTAAGTTAATGCATTAACTAATATTAATTAACTTTTAATATGACAATGGTTGCAGTATTTACTGATCTTTGTTCATTTTGGTTAAACTATACAACTGTTCGTTGCTAGTTCGTTTAGCTCAGGTCATTTGACTAATATTAACATATACAACAATGCATTAGAAAATGCTGTAAGTAAATAAAAATAAATTATTTCAAAGTATTCTCATTGTCAGTTCATTGTAAATAATGTTACTAAACAATACGTTTGTTATATTATGTTAACTTTTTTCTTTGATTCTTAAAATTATAGAGAAAATAAGTTATATATATATATTTTTTTATATATATATATTTTTATTGAGAATAATGAAATAATGATTGAGATTAGTTAATTAAATAATCATATGTTAATTATGTAAACATTTCAAATAAAGTTAGCTATACATTCATTATACAGTCATTATACATATCCTGTACCCTATAAGTACCCTCTATAACCTGGTTAAATACCCTCCGGAGTGCATGTTGCGAGTCCCTGCTCTGCTGTAATCCAGTGGAGTGTTTGAATATTCAATACTTCTATGCAAATATGCAAATTGACAAATTCTAAATCAAAGGCAGCAAATCTGTGATTTAATTCCCATTCAGAATGCCTGCATGGTTTTAATGGTGGTTTTCAAAAAAAGTGAAAACATCAAGAGCTTCTCTAAAAATTTAACAAGAGCTAAACGAGCCTGTTTGATGATTAAAATAAACTGAGGGTGAAAACGGGGATGCGACGGAAAACAGGAAGTGAAGGAAAGATGGTTGCGCTGGAGTACTGCCATGTAAATCAGTGGAGAAATTGTGCCCATTACAGTGGCATCTATTTTAGGAGAGTGACCTAGTGTGTGTGTGTGTGTGTGTGCGCGCGCGTGTGTGTGTGTGTGTGTGTGTGTGTGTGTGTGTGTGTGTGTGTGTGAGAGTGAGAGAGAATGTGTGTGTATGCATCAATGGATAGTGCTCACCACGGAGATTTAGCATAATTAGATGGTGGGTCATATTCAGGTTATCCCAGTCTCAGTATGGTGGGCTTTTCTAAAGCAATCTACGGTTCAAGCTCAGGCCTTGGATGTGTCTAAAACCAAATGAGAGGTTGCCTTTAAGGGTCTCTATCTTTTCCTCTCCCTACATTTTTTTCCTCCCAGACAACTCTGAACCTGAAATATCAAAACAACAAAGAAGCGACGCACTAAGCTCTTTCATATATCCACGGAGGAACAGTCTCTGTCAAAGCATCCCTACAGATCACATTAGTCAGAGGGCTGTGAGATGGTTACTTTCTAAAGCAACGCTGCCTCTGCCCACCATGTGAATGCATCTCTATAGCTACATTTCACCCCCAGCTGGATAGATTTTTATTCTGAATGAGTCATCAAAGTGAATGTCAATACCTACCACGTTCAACAGCAATATGTGTCTTATTTGCAGAACTTATATTTACTTAACACTCCAGCATCTTTTGGATTTCATGTACAGGGCTTCTCCTACTTGTGTCTCTGTTACTCTTGGAGAGAGATGAAAAAAATGTGCATCACTGACTCTAAAGCAATCCTACAAGTTAAATCATCCCTAATGTTAAGAATAGGATCATGAATATTCCTTAGCATGCATAGTAATATTAAATGGATTTGCATATTCGCATATTCCTCCGGTAAGGACAGAGCAGCACTATTACTCGCAGACACACCACAGGCATCGCCGCATCCTCTGCAATGTGTGTTAAAAGTGCAGCTGCAAGCCACTGCAGCTTACAGATAGACGACTAGTGTTCACCACAAACTGATGTACTTGTTGGAACGTTATTTCAAAGACAACACGACTATTATATAAGTGCTACGACAGCAATTTTGGATTTCCAAACAGACAAAGTATATAAGCGCTCGATGCACCACTACTGTTCTTTGAGTAAGTCGCCTACCGACATAAATTCACCAACACAAGTGCACTCTTCCAAATAACCAGCTCACTAGAATCTGATTTTAAGTAGTAGCCTATTACTTCAGGAATGTTTGTAAATAAAACATTGAGTCTTACCAAAGATGTGCCCACAACTAAGGCACACGCCACAAGAATCGCGCAGCCGGTTTTCATTTTGGCCATCAGCGAAGGAGGCAGATGTTTGTTATTCACAAACGTGCAGATAATTCCTGTGAGATGTGCTGTTGGTAGCAGGTTCCGCTGAGCTATGCGAGAGAATATTGTCCCGGTCGGTCTCGCGCCCTACTGCAGGTGGACAGGCGCTGTTCAGCTCAGCACCACGGCTCCGCTGCCGGCGTCACAACCGCTACAACTCCTCCTACCGCAGCGGACTACTTAAAGACACACACTGAGACGCACTACAGCACGCTCGACACTTAAACGGACACATTTTAGGCGCGTTCTGCATATCTGCTTAGCTACTTTAGATTTCAACATACTGAAGATAATATCGAGTTATTGAAGCTGTTTAAGGGGAGTCTGACCACCCTGATTTAAGATTTGATGCATTTAGAGTTTTAAATGTAATGGTGTATTTCAGATATGTCTGTCAGTCGATTAAAACGTGTAATCTACTTAACAATAGGGTAATTAACTAATCTGAATATTCATAAATTCAATTTGTTTGAGAAATTTTATCAAAAGGGTAGAAAAAAGTCATAATGTTTTAAAAGTATCTCAGACATTACAAAAGCTTAAGAAAGAAATAATTCGTAATATATTTCACAACAAACATTTAGACTAAAAAAAGCACTGATTGTTTTTGGATATATTTATTTAAAGAATATTTACTGCAACATTCTAATCAAAAGAAAGACATTATCTTAAAGTGTTATTACAAACTCAAATTGACTAAAATATAGACAAACTCAATGGATTAAATATGAGGTTTATTATTTATATTGACCAAAACGTGAGTTGAAAATATAAATATTCAAAAAGAAATAAAATAGTAGCTGATAGTAAATGTCTTATGAGTATATATTAGACGCATTTGATGATTTAATTCCAATGACAGATTCATTTAGGAATCAATAGTCTGTCTTTGTGAAAAGGTAATGTAATCTACTGTAAACCTAATTCATTCAAAATGCAGATTCATTCAAAAATGAATCCCCACTATGTTGACAGAAGATGCAGTCCTGCTGTTATTAAATATTTTCATATTTGTTGTTTAATATGGTTGCAAATTATGTCACTTTGTGGACTTTTATGACGTTTTGCCCCCAAGATGATATTTGGTCATTGGAATAAATGGCTTTTTGAGGTGATTTATGTTTAGAAATTATTCTCCATGGACTGCTGAATTTCATTTATTTATTCCTTCATTCATTCATTCATTCCTTCGGCTTAGTATATATTTCAGAGGTCACCACAGCAGAATAAACTGCCACCTATTCCGGCATATGTTTTGCATAGTGGATACCCTTCCACCTGCAGCCCAGTACTGGGAAACACCCATACATACACACACACACACACACACACACACACACACACACACACACACACACACACACACACACACACACACACACACACACAC
>CAIGQZ010032461.1:3712814-3718427 GCA_903798205.1 Danio tinwini | reverse complement strand
TTAGTTTACTTAAATATTATTTCATAAAAACATATAGAATATTTCTTTATCAATAAAAATGGAAAGTCTGTCAAACTCACCTTTATGCCTTTTCAATCCTGTAAAATTGCTTTTTTTTTTGCAGAACATTAAATATACTGTGATGAATCTTGGTAATCCAGCTTTTTTGGAAGCTGCAGTAAATAATCTGTAACTAAATAAATATAAATATATCTAAATACCAATTCAGATTTTGAAAAAAAAAAAAGAATAAAAAAGTCATAGCCATAGTATATTTTACAGATTATAGTGAGAATTGTGCTGTTTGGAGTTGTTTATGACTAGCCATTTCTTTAAAAGACAAAAATCTTCAGTTACAAAATACAAATGTGCTTCTTAAAGATGCACAGTTGGCAATTTTTGGGTCACACTTTACAATAAGGTTTCATTAGTTAAGGTATGGTAATGTATTTACTAACATGAACTTATAAAGAACAATTCTTGTATAACATTTATTAATCATAGTTCAACATTTAGTAATGCATTATTAAAAATCCAAATTCTTACTTGTTTACATTAGTTAATGCACCATGAGTTAGCATGAACTAACAATAAATTACTTTGTTTTCATTAACTAACATGAATAAATACTGTAATAAATGTATTGCTCATTGTTTGTTTATGTTAGTAGATGCATTAACTAACATAAATAATACAACCTTATTGTAAAGTGCTAATACATTTTGCTAGTACCTTGTATTGATGTTGATGGTTACAATAATATACAATACATATGCAATAATGTTTACAGTTAAAAAAAATCAACTAGTATGATCAATCAAAATATGTCCATGGGTAGATGCCACGCTTTGTTATGCTAACATAAAAACAAAAAAAAGTATGAGTAATTTTTTTTTTACCATATCACTACAACCATAAGCAGGTATTTACAGCATTGCCTAAAATTAAACGTTCCTCTGTCACTTCTTTTGAAAGGAAAAAAGACCAGTAGCTGATTGAGATTAACTTGTACTGAGACCGAAATATATCTTTAAAAGCACAAAATAATGGAAGTTGTGAAATATCTGTGCTTTTGTATCATTATGTTTATCCAAGTTTAGCAGTTTAAGCAGACTAAATAACTGAAGAAATCCGAGTTCTGTAATTTCACAGATTGATTTTTTTTTTAAATAAATAAGTAAGAAATGCTGAGTTTAGACTGCACGATTTTTAAAGTAGTCGCGTCACAGATGTTTTCACACATCACTGTAAAAAATGCAGGGTTCCACAAAAATCATTCATGTTGTCCCAACACAAATTAATTAAGTTTACTTAAAACTTTTAACAAATTTATGTGGATTGAACATAAAAAAATTAAGTTGTCCCAATAAAATCTCAAGAATTGTGTTGTTTCAGCTCATTTTAAATAAGTAGTTTGAGTAATATAATAATGAGTAAAAAAAATAATAATTTGAGTGTTTATGACTATCTGGGGTAACGTTTCGTTTGTTTGTTTACACTGCAAGATAGATCGGCAACAAGAGGTTTTACACTGCATGATTTTATAATAGGAAGAATCACCAACAACTTTGTCTTTGTCCACAAACTACATCTCACAACGAAGCACATGCCAGAAGTGACATGGAAACAACGTGAGGTCACATAGTATATATTTTTTTTTATTAACTGCATAATGAGAAATAAGCCTTTAGTGGGGTAGAAAATTTACTTATTTTGCTCACCAGGGTTTTGAAGGGAATTTGCAATTTCTCCTGAACTTTTTTTTTTCTTTTTTGACCTAGTTGTGGTATTGCTCTTATTACGCATCAAATAGACACGGGTGCTCCTACCAAATTTCCACTAGTTTTTACTCTATTTCTTGGGTCCAGATAGACTGAAAAGAAGCCCTTTTAACTTCTTCCCCAACCTCCCACTGGCCTGCAGATACCCATACTAGTGGATGCTGCTCTCTCATTGGCTGTAGGTGATCACTGATGTTACTTTCAATCAGAACACATTTCACAGGGCATGATTTAAATCGCTGACAGGTCCAGATATTTACAGTGGCATGTCAAATATCTGATTGGTGTGGGCGACTCATCAGTGGGACCACACAGAATCTGCGCGCCCAGAAATCTGCAGATTTACACCGCTTTTCAGCCCATCATTTATTTAGTTGTGTATATATTTATATTTATTCAGTTTTTCATTTAATTGCAGTAATATTACTGACTAAAATGAAAACGTTCAAATGATTTACTTACAATACAGTTTGCAAAGTCTTTTAGTAGATATATGGTTGATATATTATATGAGAGACTTGCTTTGTTTATCAAATAAACGGTACACCCAAAATCATTCCGCATAAATCTGCAGATGTTTTACAATATTCTACGCAGAAATAGCAAAAAATGTTGATAGATTCTGTCTGGCCCTACTCATCTGTGATTCTTTCAGATCGCGTCATTAATAGTTCATACTGTGTGATTGTTGTTCACGTAAACGAGAACTGATTTGCCTGTGATATTTGCCATTTGCTGGCGATTTCTCAAAATCTGTCAACGAGTCAAAATCTGGGCTAAATCATGCAGTAAACTCAGCATAACAAACAAACAAACAAACAAACAAACAAACAAACAAACAAACAAACAAATACATAAATAATCAACAAACTAACATGCATGGATGAATTGCTCACACTCACAGTGATATTAATAGCATGCTTTTGGAAAACTAATTTTATTCCATGTCATCTTTGACATCTCATTATTTTCTCAATCAACTAATTACTGAGTCCTGTCCAACTCATTTCCTGTTGGCATCACGTCGTCTTTAGTCAGAAAGACCCTCTTGACCCTGTTGATTTTTTGTATTTACTTTTATTTCCTCATCAGTGTAATGCAGGTTTTATTTTGTGTTTGGTTTTGTTCTCTGCTTCACTGATGGATCTCTCCCGGCAAACAAACAATACAGCTGGCCCAGCATCTTCACCGTGGCACCAAGAGGATAAAACTTTGTTGTTTTTTTTCCCCTCTTCACCATCATATCAGCACAATGCCTTGCCATCCCAAGCAATAATACAAACAAGAGTGCTGTTGTTTTTAATGCTAGTACTGAAAAATGTTTTTGCTCATTTTGAGTAAAATGCTAATGCAGCATTCTAAAGAAACAGATTCTGAATAGCTTTTCTGTGCTCTACACCCCCCACCCCCCACCCACCCCTTTTTTTTGTTTGTTTTTTTTGGGAGGTGGCAGGGGATAAATTAATAATAGATGGCATCTCGGGAGGGGTTTTGGGTAGAACGTTTTGCTGTTCAATAATGGCAACCTCACAAGTTCTTGTGTTTCAACAGAAATGCAATAATGTGCAAAAGTGTTGTTTGAATAATGCAGAGGCTGCATGCATAAATAGTACATTAAAACTGATTTAATTATACCATGGAGAAAGTCTAGTTGGATATTAAATAAACAAATGCAAGAAAGCAGAAAGAGACACTAGAATCAACACCCAACTAATGTGGCGGTTTGAAAGTTCAAAGTTCAGAAAAAATGCATCCCAAAAGCGGATCAACATTATCAGGTCCTTAAATGATCAATAAGTAAACATGCTACTTCTCTATGTTACTTACATTTTTTTAAGTATTATGCAAATATTGTTACAGCTTTTGATTGATTGATCGGTGGATGGATGGGTGGGTGGATGGATGGATGGATGGATGGATGGATGGATTTATTGATTTCATGGTTTAAGTCAGTTTTAATGAGACAAATTTAAATTTCTTGTAAAGTTACTTTGATACAGTTTAAATTTAAATTTATGAAGCTTATTACTGTTTTATAAGTGAGTCATTTAAATCAGATGAATGATTTTATTTACTTTCCACACTGTTCTTATTGTTTTGCATGGAACTGTATTAGCTAAAGTGAACAGTGAGAGTTTTTGTTCTATTAAATAGGGCAATATTGCTGTGCAGTTTCATGCATAAAACATTCAAGCTTCATATTTTAATTTGTCAAAAATATTGGATAGGTTTTAATATTTTTTATTAAGAATTACAGCATTAAACTCAAGATGTTCTATCTATTTAAATGATTCGTTTGATTTAAATGAATTATTTTATTTACTTTCATTTTACACCTAATAGCTAAACATTTTCTTCAAGGTTAATACATGATATTAGGAGGGTTTGTACTGTTTAAGAGTACTTTATACAAACATTTCTATTTCAGATTTAATTTTAGCATATGGTATAGGTTTAAATCTTTAAAACTAAAAAATAATTGTGAAATGTGATTTTGGAGTCATTGTATCATTAACTGATTAATTGAGCAATAAATCATGATTGTATTTATGAATGAGTTGATGAATTGTTACATTTACTGATCTGTTTAAAGGGTCACGAAACATCAAAACACATTTTTAAAGATGTTGACAGTCATATATATGTCCCACGTTGCTAAAAAAAACACACCATTAGAACCCATATATTTCACTAAAAAGTGAAAATTGGTTGTTTTTGCATTGTTTAGAGCAAATTTGTTCTTCAGATTTAAAAATACATTTTGAAGCTACATCATGGCAATGAGATCATTGTGTAAATTCTAGTGTGGAGATTGGGTGTCTGCACCAGCATGTACAAAGTGACGTCATTGAGTTTTCAGCAAATCTGTTCATTAATTTATGAGAAAGACTTTGTTCAAAACAATCAGCTCTATTGTAAACAAGGTACAGGTTCAATAATATGCAAGATATAGCTTCGAAGACTCCTTTTACCTGTTCCAGTGTTCAGAGAGATGGCACATTGTGTTATCAACTGTAATTCAAACAAATAGTAGAATAATTGTTTGGAGACATGGGTTGTCTGTATTCTGTTTATAAATGTGCCACAATGAAAGTTTTGTTTTCATTTCCCTGCAATGAGAGCACAGCTCGTGTGTGGACCCAAGCAGTTGGATTACAGTAGTCTGCTAACACACATCTGCAAATGGTGAAATCCAGATGTGTCACTCGTCTTCTTTTAAAAAAGACGTGGGTCCAGTTGTCCTGTCTCTACGAATTTGGTAAATGTGTGATCAATGTTCTTAGTTTATGTGGTAACACTTTATAATAACTACACACTATGAGTCATTTATTAAGCATTAGCATCTAGTGAATTAAATTTTTGTTAAGCATTAACTCTACATTAATAAACATTAGTAAGCAGTTTATAACTGCAGCTACAAATGCTGTATTATTGACTTACAACCACATTTATAATGTGTTCAATAATTGTACTTTCATAATTTGTGACTGGTTGATTTTTTATTACTAAATTAACATCGCATTATTTACAAACCATTTGTATTGAGGGGAGTTGGATGTTTTTAAGATCATTCAGAATGAGCTGTAAATGATTAATAAACTATTGAAATTAAAATCATATCTTATTACTCAGGCATATAGTAATGGTTACTTTGTGGGTTCATGGCCCACACATACTCCTTCTGGGTTGAGGTTTGGCAGTGGTGTTCTGTAGTTTTACTATGATTTACATTACTTTTATCTCTCTTGTTGAACAGCGCTTGAACCCCAGCACTGCACATCACAGACAAAACACTGTACAAAGTGAGCTACTGAGCAAACTTACCACACCA
>CAIGQZ010032461.1:3700314-3707814 GCA_903798205.1 Danio tinwini | reverse complement strand
CGGTTCTGTGGCAAAAACCAAAAAGCGAAGCCGGGAAGGGGAAGGAGTGGGATGTATGTGGGTTCAGCTATTGTGGCTGCACCAAAACAAACAGTAGCTTTGTCATTATGTGTCTAAATGAGAACAAGTGTGTGAGAATCAAAGTTTTTTTTTCTGTGACTTGTTTTTGCTCATGTTGATAATAATAATCTTTCGGTTTGTGATGCTTCTTGTGAATGCCTATGATGCGTTGGGACCTAAAATAGTAAGTAAAGTCTTCAGTTAAAGAATGCCTTGCTTTCTGTATGTGAAGCAGATCATTCACTGTTTATTTGGACCAAGTAAGGAATAGAACTGGGTTAGAATTGAATTATTAGAAAACAATGCACACATGCATACATATTAACTTATATTTCCTTGGGTATCAAATGACAACATCTGGTTTCAATCTTCTGCTGTTTGTTCCAGACCAAATATAAGTGACTGATTTGACAAGAGGCTGAACGTTGAGACTTAAAAGTCTCATAAAAACTTATTAGTGTTTGCTTTTTTTTGGTATTTATTAAGGTAACATTGATTAATTACTGAATATGTTAGAGTATGACAAGCTGAACTGTTAATTTAATTTGATTTAATTTAAAGGTCCAGTATGTAAGTTTAACACCCAGTGGTTGAACTAGGTATTGCACCCCTGGTTCAAAACACAAGCAAGAGCAAGTTGCCAGATTGACAACACCAACAAAGGCTGATTTAAATCGTGTTAGAAATAAAAGCAACGGCACATAATAGAAAAAATATGTTTCATATTAAAAAGAGTTTTTGTTCTAACCAACACTTAAAATTTATATTTTAGAAACTTCTATATCTTGCAGCTGAACAACAGACAATGATCACCTCATGTAAACCTCATGTGCTTTATTTAGTGTTGCCACGCTTAACGCGCAAATCGCTCGAGTTCAAAAATCTGAACTTCTGCTGACATTCGTGCCGCGTTAACCAATCAGGAGCTTGCTCTTGTGGGGGCATGATTATGACGTAGCACCTGTTATTGGTGTCCCAGGGGAAATCCTCCAGCCGACACAAGCAACAATTCATCAAACTGGGTTCGGCTCAGTCAGAAGCACCGCTGAAAGCCTCCGTCATCCAGGTTAAGTTTCTGAAGGAGTTTATGAGCTCACAGAGCTGGGTGCACCTCTGAAAGAATCTAGTGGACTCAGACACTGCTCCAAACGTATCAACGCTGTTTTTCAGCCTTCATAAAGCACATAAACACAGTTATTTTCTCAATAAAATCCATGTTAGCCATTTAGCAATGAAACTACAGTCACCAGGCAGACAGAAGCCCTGCCCATGATGCGAATCTGTGTCTGTTCTGAAGTAAATTTTATGTGTGAATGAAGCGGATTTGACGCGCGAATGAATCGGAGTTTAACACGTGAAAAAGTGCAATTTATCCGCACGTTCCGCGTCTGGTGTGAACCCAGCATTAGAGTGCAGTAAGTGCACTATTCTGTGCTTCTGAATGGCTGTATTTAAATTTCTGTCATGTTGCGTCTGGTACAAATAGTCAAATTGCTTATTCAAATCTCATTACATAGCCTTTTGTTAGGTCACAGGGTCATAATTTACCCATTGCACCTAATGTTTACGTTCGTAATATTTATATTATTTGTAAATTAATAACTACCTCATGTGGAATCTGTCTCATCACCAGAGGTCGGATTTTCGGAAGCAGACACACAGAATTCCTGACAGAATGTATCACACCAAGGCAACATGGGGTGCTGAAATATAATTGGCTAAACTGGGATTGGGCAGGTTAGATGACCAAAACAAAGACAGACATACAAGTCTCAGATAAAAAAGAATGTTCACGTAGCATGTTTCTTAAATATCAGCAAAAATATAATAGTATTTTCATGCTTTAAAAGAGCACCTTACACTCAGCACCTTTAATTGAGCTTTATTTATTTATTTAATTAAATTGTATGTTTTTCAGTCTTATAATCCTGAATAAACACATCAGTGAGCAAGATCTTGTCATCACTATGACAAAAATAGAAAAAAACAAAAAAATTAAATCATTTGTTACTTTTTCCAAAAGTTTTACTTACACTCTTTTGTGCTGTATAAATTCAATATCACACTCATAGAAGTGCAATATGGCTTTATATGAGCACAGCTGTTATTTCCTATAGCACTCATACCTACGGCTGAATCACAGCAATGATTTTGCTCATTTTAAATTTTAAGAAAAAGAAAGCTATTGCTCATTGCGTTATTGATAGCAATTACAGTAAGTGTGTAAGTATGTTTAACTAATGGCAGAAGAGAGAAGAAATAGGTTTTTTTTTTCAGCCATCATATTGAAACATATTTTCAAGATATGAATATATTGTATATTACAACTTTGTCATTATGTGTTTAAATGAGAACGAGCATGGATTTTGTTTTCTCAACAGGTTGACTGAAAATAATCTTTTGGTATACTATGCATCTTAATGTCCATAAAAGCATTAATATCTAAGTAGCAAGCAAATACTTCAATTAATAAGTGCCTCATAAGCCCATTATGTGCATCTAAAGCATGTCTTTCACTATTTATCACAGACAAAAGGACTTTATAAATGAATAAATTGTATTTTGATTAAAGCAAAGCCATTGCACACTGAATTATTAAGGAGTAACTTCAGCGTTCACCGAACTAATGGCAGTAAAGAGAAGATACAGTATGCTTTTAACAATTATATTGCGCCAGAAATAGTCAAACACACCAAGTGTCTTTCTATGTCCAGATACATAACAGCTTTGTCATTATGCATCTAAATGAGGATGCAAATGGTCTTTGGGTTTGTGATGCTTTTCATGAATGTCCATATTTAAAGCATAAAAGCATCAATATCTAAGCAGCAAGCAGAGACTTCAATTAATGAAAGCCTTGTGAGCCCATTACGTGCATCTAAAGCAGATCTTTCACTGTTAATTGAAAACAAAGGGATGTATAAATGAAAATAATGCATTTTAATTACAGCAAAGCCACTGACACTGTTACTGAGAATCATTGATAAAGCATAACTTCAGCTTTAGGTTGACCAACTAATGGCAAGACAGAAACATGGTATGATTTAGTAATAATTTTGCACCAATAAATATACTAATGCTTGTCCTTGTCCGTATGCCAATGAAGTATTTCACAAAAGCACATTTCAAAATCATTACAAAGACCTCCTGTTAAATTCCAAGTCAAAAATTAACCATTTTCAGTTCAACAAGAGCGACAGAGCCCCCTGAAATGGCCCACAGCATGTGCGCTCACATTAAATGCATTTTTCCTGGATTACTCTCATTAATCACTATGAATTTATAGATCAATATTTCTAAAACCTCGCCAAAGGGTTTATAAAGTCATCATTATCAGTTTTATTCAGTTATTCAGTTTTATCTAATAATTTCCAGCATCCAACAATATGACATGTAAATTCTAAAAGCCCTAATGTGCTTTTTAAGGTACAACTGAAATGAAGGTACACACTTGTTCTCATAAAAAGGTACATGAGTGTTGGACAACTCCTTCTTTATTACACTATCTATAAAAATAAATATGACTGGAAAGGCAAGGTGATTTTCCATATTAGGAATAATTTCCATATTAAAACAATAATCACTATTTAAAGTATATGTTTAAAGAAACTCAAAAAAATTAATTATTAAGCTCTATACGAAATATATATTTTGATTTATGTTCACGTATGTTTTATTCTTTATTGTAAATTTAAAAAATATGTATTCACACAAAAAGAAAAAAATTTTGCAAAGTAAAAGATTGTTTAATAAATGTATTTGATGTTTTATATTTAATGAAAATAAACTGATGCATTTTGGATAAATGGTACAAATGTGTTTCTTTGTTTTAAGGGTACAATTCTGTTCTATAAAAAGGTTATGCCCCAGTGAAAAGGGTTTGTACTTTCTTTGGTATTGTACCATTTTTCTGAGAGTGTGTGGATAATGTTGGCATGCAGTGTAATGTTCCTTTTTCCTGCAGTCCACAAAGCGATAGCAGACTCCATTTTTAAGGGGGTCACACAGAGGATGCACCGGGCACATGACAGTTGGAAGTATCTCACACTGGATGCGTACATTTGCATATTATTAAAAAAATTTAATTATTCAGATGGCATTCTGTGGTGCAGCAGAAATATGAACAGTGTCCTGACTCGTAGCTGGGCACAGCAGACAGCTGCCAACTTGCGGCAGCGGTGTGTGTACCCTAATACAAACCTATGTTTACAATTCTAAAATGCATGACACAGCGTGGTGCAGCACATCCAGTGTGTCACCCTCTTTACGATGGTCTTGCTGCGAACAGTTTCAACCCTTTTTTCCATCCTTGTTGGAACTCACACTGCTAGCGATTGGCGATTTATATTAATTGCTAACATGCTTATGTTAAAAGCTAATTGCATTCTGTACTGTATAGGAGACACAGAGGAGATTGATTGACAATGGTCTACAGACAATCAGGACGCAGAACACAATGCACTGTAAAAAAAATAAAATAAAAATAAGCATGTCAAATTGCACAAAAAATCGCCGAAACTGCGAGGCCGCAAAAGGTGAACTGCGTTATATCGAGGGACCACTGTACTAAAGTCAAGTTTTTAAGTTTTTTGTTTAGGTGTAAAAAGGAATTAGAAATTCCTGAGCAGGGGAAGTTAACTAATATTACAAACCTATCCAATCTGCTCAAAATTATATGCTGCATGTTTTACTCTGAGTAAAATATATCAACATTCAACCAAAATCACAGCAGTTAAGAAAGCATCAGACATCAGTGATGTTGATGTGTCTGCATGAGCTTTACAAGTCACATCATGTTATATGTATAGCACTTTTTACTGTACCATAAACTGTTTAAATAAACACTTTCATTGAACCTAAGATCCAGGAGGAGCAATGTGGTTTTCGTACGGGCTGTGGTACACTGGACCAGCTCTATACCCTCACCAGGGTGCTCGAGGGTTCATGGGAGTACGCCCAATCAGTTTACATGTGTTTTGTGGACTTGTTGTGGAGAAGACATTCAACCGTGTCCCTTGTGGCATTCTGTGGAAGGTGCTCTGGGAGTATGGGGTCATAAATGTTATGGACAGAATTTTAAAGCGCAGACTTGGGCTGGAGGGGGCTCGCTTCAGCGATCACAGGATTTAATTTCAGTTATTCGCAGATGATGTTGTTCTGTTGGCTTCGTCGAACATGGACCTTCAGCATGCACTGGGGAGGTTTACTGCAGAGTGTGATGCAGTTGGGATGCATCTCGAAGTCCGACGCCATGGTGCTCCACCAGAAAAAGGTGGTTTATCATCTCCAGGTTGGAGGAAAATCCTTACCCCAGGTGGAGGAGTGCAAGTATCTTAGGATTTTGTTCACAAGTGAGGGAAGGATGGAACGTAAGATTGACAGGTGGATTGGTGCAGCAGCAGCAGTGATGCGGTCGATGTACCGGTCCGTTGTGGTAAAGAAGGAGCTGAGCCAGAAGGCATAGCTCTCGATTTACCAGTCAATCTATGTTTGTATTTTCACCTATGGTCATGAGCTTTGGGTCATGAGCTAAGGGACAAGATCTCAGTTACAAGCAGCCGAAATGAGTTTCCTTCGCATGGTTGCAAGGCGCACCCTTATAGATAGGGTGAGGAGCTCTGTCACCATGGAGGAGCTCGAGGTAGAGCCTCTGCTCATTCACATCGAGAGAAGTCAGCTGAGGTGGCTCGGGCATCTGTTTCAGATGCTTCCTGGATGCCTACCTATAGGGAGGTGTTCCAGGCATGTCTCACCCAGGACACGCGGGAAGGACTATGTTTCTTGGCTGGCCTTGGAATTCCTCAGAATCCCCCCAGAGGAGCTGGAGGAAGTGTCTGGGGAGAGGGAAGTCTGGGGTTCTCTCCTAAGACTGCTGCCCCTGCGACCCAGCCACGGAAAATCGGATGAAAATGAAATTAAATAAAATTGATGCTTTCTACTACAATTACAATTGCAGTTTATGCAATTCGCAGTCTTTGCATTCTCCAATGTTTGACCTCTATGAACTGAAGAGAGAAAAAAGGCGGAGCCTCAGAGCCTCATCTACGTAGTGTGTCATCTACCAGGAACCAGGTAGTTTGGAGGTGTTTCACATAAAGAAGTAACTTTTCCCAGAAATTGTCATATTTAAATGGACAGTATAGTTCACTCAAAAATAAAACATCTTATTATACAGTATACTGAGAAGCATTTTGTTCAAAGATAGTATGACTTTTGATCTTTTGTGGAACTTAAAGTAATTCAATCATTTCTTTATTTTAAACAAAAGTTTTAACTTTTTATGATTATAACAATTTATTTGGTCTTTTCGAAAAAGGATCCAGAAAAAACAACACATTAGCATGAAAAAAATCTCCCATGAAAGTGCTGATGAGAGTGGCAAGTCTACTGACAATATGCCGACTGTAGAACACAGCAGCTTATTTTCATACAGTACTGTCCAAAACAGTGCATGAACCAGCGCAAATTATGCCAAAAATAAGCAATCAATAATGGACCTCATTCGCGAAACACAAAAATAAATAGGTTTTGTGGAAATCCTTCACAAAGCTGTTCTGACATACATTTAGAGACTCATGAAAGTGTTTGTATTTCTAAATGTTATTTTTTATGAAATGTACACCTGCTTCCCACCACATATAAATATATTTTAAAACATCTGTGTTTTGCTGAGAATTTTGATATACTGGCATAATAATAAATTACTTCAGTTCTTTTGGGTTGTCTTTATTTATTTATTTGTTTGTTTATTTATTTTAGCTTAGACCTTGTCACTGTCACATTTTGCAAATACATCTGATACCTACAGAGCGTGTACTATGACTGAACAACAAAAGGGAAGGTAATATTACTGGTTACTGCATTATTTATATTCAGTAATATTATTTTAAACTGTTGTTTTACTGTTGTAGATTCCAAAACAAAGCAACCAAATCTTCTCAGTTAGACAAAAACTTCCACAAAATTGTTCTCAAGTGCCACCAGCTGGCCATTTGCTTTGGTGGACATGAATATTTATTATTAGGCATATTGCATATTTGTCTTTCCTACATGTATTAAATATAATGGAGCCAAAACTTAGAAGGGAGAACTCAATCTTTCACTTTGCTTTTGAATGTGTAATTTACATACTTGTAATGGGGGGATTATGCTAATTGTGAACGAACATGCACTTGCACTCTTATTTACGAATGATTGGAATTCATTACACATTTAAATTCAAAATTTGATGTTACTAAGCTTTTTTGTGAATCTGGAGAAGAGTTTTCGGGAATGTCTGCATGTCATGGAAATCTGAATTTACTTGAATGTTATATGAATGAGGTCCAGTTTGTGTGGAATCTATAGACAGGCATGGGATTGGTTAAGACATGCTTTATCAAAGTGTTAAATAATGGCATAATAAACAATAATGTGCTAGTAAAACACCCTGCATGATTT
>CAIGQZ010032461.1:3668443-3680314 GCA_903798205.1 Danio tinwini | reverse complement strand
TTTTTTTAAGTAGAAAAATGACAGAATGATACAGGTTCAGGTTTTACAATAAAGAAAATGCAAAAAATAACAACATATTAAAGATTAGTTAAAATCGTGAAAACAAAACCTAATTAGGTAGCTTGTGAAATATTATCTCATAAAATGAAAATGATGTTATTAATTACTCACATGTATGTTTAGAATAAAAATTTAGATATTTTAGAATAAATATGAGCGCTCTATGAATCTATATAGTCAGCATAGAGGACTTTTTCACCAATGTGCTCTCTTGTCAGATCTGTGTGTAAGATGCTTGGGTGTTGCGCTGCAAACTCAAATGGCAATATGAAGAGATCAGATGCAAAAACCTCTAAGTGCCGTCTGAAATTTCCATTTTAAATGAACATTTTTCTCAGCCTACTTTGTTTATGTTGTGCTATTTTTTTAAAGACCATGAAAAGGAGTTATCCTTAGCCGTAAAGGTGAAATTACTGAAACTACATATACAGGAGCCTGATAAAAATATTTATTTTAGAAGAACATTTCAGACGGCATTTAAAAGGTTTATGCTTCTAAACTCATATGCAGTACTGCCTTTAGTAAACACACACACAGACTGGCAGCCTGGCAACGAAAAAAAAAAAAGTATTAGAAATTAATAACATAGTTTTTATTTTTGGGTGAACTAATCCTTTACGGTACTGTAGCTTGTATGTGTGGATATCAAAATCAGAGAACAACCAATTTCCTAGGTCACTGCTTATTCCTATTTGAAGCTGATCATGGGTTAGATATATTCTAAAGCACAGCATAAAATTTACCTGGTAGTAAATTCCTTAATTGTACGTCAAACCATATTTCACTGGCAGCCAAACTTTCCAGTTTTCACTGATTTTGCAAGCTGGTGAGCCATTCTACACTGACTGAAACTCTCCAACAGCAGGTTGTCCAGATGAAGGCCAAAGGAATGAGATACCCCTTAGCCAAAGAAGATGATCATTTTAAATCTGTGATTTCTGGAATGTTTTATATTTTCAATGTCACTGATTCTTTCATGTCTCCCATAGAACCTGTTCATCCACTAAAGAAAAATGCACAAGAGGGATCATTTGCTTGAACAGGTTTATGCCAAGTTCAGATTGCATGCTTTTCAAAGTAGTTGCAGATGTTTTTACACTGCATAATTATCTGGCATAGCTTTCCGTCTGTGCTGTGTTTACACTGCAAGATGGATCGGCGACAAGGGGTTTCACACAGCATGACTTTACAATAGAAAGAATCGTCGACAACTTTGTCTCGGTCTGCAAACCACGTCTCTCACAACCAAACACACGCAAGAGGTGACATGGCCAGGTTGTGTAGTGTATATTTAGTTATTAACTGCAAAATGAAAAAGGAAGCCTTTAGTGGGGTAGAAAATGTATTATTTTGCTCAGCTGGGTTTGAAGAAAATTAGCAATTTCTCCTCAACTTTTTTCCTTTTCGAGCCGGTTGTGGTATTGCTTGGATGACATGTCAAACAGACACGGGTGCTCCTGCCAAAATTCCACTAGTTTTTCTTCCATTTCTTGGGTCCAAATAGATGAAAAAAGAAGCGCTTTTAACTTCTGCCCCAACCTCTTCCAGGCCTGCAGATACCCACACTATGCTACTCTCTCATTGGCTGTAGGTAATCAGAACACATTTCACATGGCATGATTTAAATCCAGATAGCTCCAGATATTTAGCATGCCAAATATCTGATGGGTATCGCCGACTCATCTGCAATTTTTTCAGATCGCGTCTTTGATAGTTTACACTTTGTGATTGTTAGTCTCGTGACCGAGCACAGATTTGCCCGTGATTTCAGGCATTTGTCGGCGATTTCCCAAAACCTGTCTGCGAGTCAAAATCTGGGCTAAAATCATACAGTCTGAACTCTGCATTAAGATCTGTACTGGTATACACCAAAACATAGTACTGTAAAAAAAAAAAAAGTACAATTTATAATAAAAAAGCGGCAGCTTTGGTTGCCAGAGGTTAACCTTTAAAATAAGATGGGAACATAAAAGGGATTTTAAAATTTTACAGTAAATTACAGTATTTATTTTATTTTTTGTCACACATGCATTTTTTAAAGTACTAACATCTTCACAATATAACATTGTTACAGGCAAAAACACAACCATAAGCACCTGGATGAGCAAGTAATTTTATGAACCAGTGCTCATCACAAACAACGTTTCCCCAACATAGGATCATTTTGATTAAGTAGCCCTATTTGGCTAAGGCTGCATTTTGTCTTTAAAATGAACACTACGGGGTGATATGACGCCATTCCTTTTCGCGCTTATCTCTATATGGACGGCTTTCCCGCTGTTACTAGTTTGCCCAGTTAGCTCACTATGTACGTTGGCGGACTTGAGATGCAGAGAGGTTAGATGTGATTCTAATGTGCATAACTTAAGAGAAAAAAACAAAACAAAACCAAAAAGAATTAAGCATAAAAAATGGTGTCATTCATGGAATTATGGGAACGAGAATTTACAACTAATCACCATTTACAGTTAGGTTCATAATTATTTTTACTCACATTTATCTGCTTGGCAAGTGCTAATATTAGGCCTTTTTATGTTTTAATCTACAACATTAAATACATTAGTAGTAACACTAATATGATTTTTTAAGTTTTACTGTTTCTTTATAAAAGATTAACATTGTTAAATAGAGGTTGCCACCATCATGCTGAACAGGTGTGCCCATTTACTCCCTATAGTTGACTTTTATGCTTTTTTGTGTTGAAAATCTCTTTCAAACCACTTACCTACTTATAGATTTTACATAAATATGTTAAATATAGATGGAGTAGTTGGAAGCTTATTGGTGGTCAAGTTCACGTTTGCTAGCTTTCTACTTCTGCAGATTAGACTTTTAGTCTTGCAATTATATACAATCGAATCTATGCAATTGTGATGATTGTAATTTTATTCTATTGTATGTCGTTATTAATGTATTGTGTTGGTTGATATTTTCCACTCAGTTGGACAATAAAGTTATACAAACAAACATAGTTCTTTTGGGATGATTATTTCAATCTGATCAATCAGTCCAAGTCACAAAAAGATATGAAGGTGATATGATTATGATGGATATATCATTACTGGGTGAGCTATTTCATTAATTACAATAAGAAAAGGCGCATAAAATATGCAGTAAAAATAATATCCTCTTACCACCAGGCACAATGATCTTGACAATATCTAAACTAAGCCAGCTATTTCCTCCAGAACAGGTGGTAAACACACCATATCCACATTACAGCCATAATGCTTTTTATAGCCTGTCTGCAGAGCCGAAGAACTGTAATGGGGAGTGAGTTATGACAATAATAACTCTGTCTCTTCATAATCAGGTAATCAATTCAATCTTCTGCCAATTGTCTCAGACAAATGCTTCTTCCGCATCCCCTGTAGAATGTAATTGAAGGGTTCTGTCGTTATTGACTCGTGTAGAGTAAACACCTGTGAGGTCGTTGCCTGTTGTTGTGGGCGTCCATTAATTTCAGATGAACAAGATTAACAAGGTATATGTAAATGTATTTTTTGCCACTTGCCTCTTCTGTATACAATTCAAGGTCCTAGCATCAACCTACAATTTACAGACATATCACTGCTACTGCGATATTGAAAAAAGTCATGAAAATCTTGTTTATACTCTTACGGGCTTTTCACACTTGAAACGGTTAACCCTGGGTCATTACTGCCATCCTGGGTTATCCTACTTCACTTTTCACACTGCTTATGATTGACCTGAGGTTAACAGGTAATCCTGAGTATTCATGTGCTGATATTTCCACACTTTACATTTCTAAACCCTGGGTTAACATGCTTATTTTGCATTTTTGCGGTAAAGCCTCCAGCGTTGCATATGCTCATGTTATATATTGTCAACTGCCACCAAGGTTTACTGAAAGGATTTTTCAGAATATAAAAAGTAAGAATGAAACTGTTCTTAACTCCAATTGACATGTTTCCATTAATATTTACCCCTGCAACACTTACGCAGCACTGTATTTACTTGGCTGTCCAAAGCCTTTAAACGTTATTTCTGCTGTTATTTGACATATTTCCCCTTTTACTTTAAGAGATATTTTTTTATACAGGCATGTGATAATGTGGTATTCAATTGCTGATTGCTAAGTGGCTAACATTCTAACAACACATCATTTTACATGGCATACATGTTTGGCACTGTAATGCAGAAATAACTGTAAAAAAGAGGTGCTAACCTGCTACAAATTAGGGCAACGTGGTGTTTTAACCCTGCTACTCAGTGTAAAATCAAAGTCACTGGTATGTAATTATAAATGCTACTGTATGTGCCAGATCAGTGATAATTTTGACAGCAAATTTTGATTTACTTTTTCTGACTAAATGACATTTATTTTGAATCATATTTTAGCCTTTAGGATACTTTTTAGTTTTAGTTCAGTTTAGTTGACAAAAATGTTATTTGTTTAGCTAAATCATAATGTTTAATTGTCTTGTGTTGCACAGTTACAGTACATTTTGGCATTGGCCAAAATACATAGTAATGCATCAAAAGTATAGATTTTTATAACAAAAATCGTTAGAATATTAAGTGAAAATCATGTACAAGGAAGATATTTTGTAACTTTCCCACTGTAAATATATAAAAAAAATGTATTATTAATGTGCATTGCTAAGTACTTCATTTTTAAAAATGTAACGTCACTTCTTTTCAGTATTTCAATATTTTTAGCTGTCAGACTTTAGATTTTCAAACAAATCAGTCAAATATTGTCCTATCCTAAAATAAATTCAAAAACTATGTATTCACATTTCAGATTGTATAAATCTCAATTTCAAAATAATGAACACTTAAAACCATCCCAGGCTGATTGTGATTACATACCCCTATATACATTTCTGGAGAGAGCAAAATATGTCAGGTGCTATGGGTTTTTTTTTCCAGTTTTTGTTTTCGCGCATCCACCATCCGCTGTGTATGCCTTTTCATTAATTTATTCATTTTCTTTTCGGAATGAACCGCCAACTTATCCAGCATGTGTTTTACACAGTGGATACCCTTCAAGCCGCAACCCATCGTTGGGAAACATCCACACTCATTCACAAACACACTCATACACTACGCTCAATTGTAGCCTACCCAATTCACCTGTACCGCATGTCTTTGGACTGTGGGGGAAACCGGAGCGCCCGGAGGAAACCCAGGCGAACACGAGGAGAATATGCAAACTCCATACAGAAACGCCAACTGACCCAGCTGAGGCTTGAAATAGCTACCTTCTTGCTGTGAGGTGAGCGTGCTACCCACAACGCCACCGCGTCACCCTTGTATGCTTTTTCAGATCTCAAATTTCTCTTGTGAGTGCCATTCGTGCCTGCTGTTACGTAAATCCACCAGAGGCCGCTGTCGAGTGAGTGACTTACTGACTGACCCACTTACTGATAACCCCACCCCACCCCCTTCCCTAAACCTAACCAACAGTGTTTTCAAAAGCACTGACTGACCCGCCCACCCCCTTCCATAAACCCAACCGCAGTGTTTTCAAGCAATCCATAAAAAGAACAGACCAGATTTTTACCAAGTTTTCAGAATTTACCATATTCTCACCCTATTACAGTATTACTTGTTTATTGCATTTTTTGGCTTCTGTTTTGTTTTACCTACTTTCTGGAACCATTCTTCACCGGACTTGAAGCCCATTGTAGAAGCCAACTCCGCTCTGGGTCTCAAGTCTGTCAACGTACGTGTCAAGCTACCCGACAAACTGGTAACAGCAGAAAAGCCGTCCATACTGCATCATACCACCCCGTAGCATTAGTTTTAAAGATGAAATGCAGGCATACGTAGCTCTGGCTACATAATTCACAATTTTCAGAAATGTATATAGGGCTACGTTTTCAGAATGAGACTATGTTGCTTAAAACTGGTTTTGATAAATGTGTGCATGTCAGTACATTGTTGTTGTAGATTTTGTCATTAAAAAAACATTTGTATTGAGGTTTTATCTAGTTTTAATTTGTAAAATTGTGTTGTTGACCAATAATATAATGCATTAAAACAGTCATGATTTTTACTAACAACATGTAAATAACACACAGGTATTAGCACTGTGAATTTTCCATATGCATTTGTAAGAGTTTCACTTTCAGACACAAAACTTATTGGAAGAAATTTTATACATGTAAGGTGATTTACTTGTATTTGCAACATTACTAGCCCCCACAAAAACACACTTTAACCCATTTTGCACCTGTGTTGACTTATGTGGCCTTATGTTATACTTGATAGTTGATTTTTGTTTAATTGCACTCAGTAAAGTTTACCATAAAAACTTTTTCCAATACATGAGCATATACAAGGGTTAAACAGTGCAAAAAAGAAAAAAAGGAAAACTACCTTTAGTGAATTTTCTTTTAGGAGAAGAATAACAGTTTAGATAAAAAAAATAAAAAACACAGATAGTTGATGTCTCCGACTCTCCAGGCAAAAGCGAGGGATCTTTTCCTGTAGAGGAAATGCTAAACTGTGGGAGAGATGCAAGGAGCAGCGAGCTCTATCGATCTGAGCTTTAGCAAAATCTACCGTTGCATCTGTGCCAATGAGAAGAAGAAAAAAATTAGATCAAAACCATCTGTCTGCGATTGAATCATGCTAGTGTCACTCAAAAAATCTCTAAGAGTGGGGCACAGCTCCAGAAAAATCAATATGGCATGGATAGATATTAATGTTCGGCATTATCAAGTCCAATTGAAATCACACTAAACTGAAGAGACCTAATCGTTTCATTAACAGTTTATACTCAAAGCGTGTTACAAGTCTCTTCCATCTTTTAAAAAGACGAACCCCGCCAGCACTGAAAACAGCTAATGTCAATGTCATCCGACTAAAAATGAGAGTCAGTATTGATCTGGGCATTCAGAGAACAAGTACCATCTTGTAAATCAGAGAGATGAAAGCACGACAACAATTGGACAAGGACAGACCCTTAGTATTTTCTTTAAACAATTGCATGTCTGTGGTCAATATTTTATTCTGTGACCGGATTTTGACCCAAAGACGATTGTAAGAAAACAAAGAAGTGAATCTGAAAGACTGGATTTTTTTTTTTTTTTGGTGCGCTTGTCAGAGTGACAAGTTTATTCTGTTCTTCTACACAGCAAATGATCAAAGATACACAAGAAAACCATGCAAGAATCCTTAAATGTAATGCAAAGTCTGTTTTCCAGTCTGATGGTGATGATGTGATGTTTTCTAAATGTGCATTTTATTTTTATCATCTCAGGGTCACTGAGGTTTGTGTGTGAAATCCTGCAGCAGAACAGAGACACAAACATGGCTAGCAGTAACCTCAGGCGGTAACAGACTGCAGGACTCATGACAGCTCTACCAAACAGAGATCTGTGCTTTGACTAACTTCATAAGGCTCATGCTTTGACTGATTGGCACAGGCTAGTGAGCCCCTGCTGGTGGATGCTGGAACTACTCCATTTTGGCATTGACAGCTATTTGGTGCACTGGAGAAACAAACAAAAAATGGTGCAGGATTTATTTTAAAACACAATTTGCCTGTCCTTTGAATGAATTACAAAGAAACAATAAGTAGCATGTTGAATTCTGAGACAAACTTTGAAGTTGCAACTTTATATAATCTTTTATTTACAACTTAGAAAATGTTTTTGTTTTCTAATGTCACACTAAGGAAGGCTTTGAGCTGAATCGCTTGTGTCTTTTGAATCTTTTTCCACATTGTAAAAAGTATCTGTAAATTAGTTTTTTGTATTTTCTTATTCATGTATTTTTTTTTATTTTTTATTTTCCCCAGTTTGTTTATCCTTTTGAATTGCATTGTGGGACCTTGATCTTTCTTCCAACAAATTTTAAGCTTGAAAAAGTGACTTTTAAAGTTATATATTGGGCTCTATTTCAAAGATCTAGGTGCAAAGTCTAAAGCGCATAGTGCAAAAGCATTAAGGGTGTGTCTGAATCAACTTTTGCTTTTTTAAGGACGGATAAATACGATTTGCGACCCAGCGCATAGTCTAACAGGGTTGTGCTTATTCTCTTAATGAGTTAGGGGTGTGTTTTGAGCATAACGTTCATTAAAACAATCAGAGTCTCATCTCCCATTTCCTTTAAGAGTCACTTGAGTCACACCATGGCACATTTGCAATTCACATTGCAAGTGGAAAAACTGAATGATTCACTAGTGAGAAAACAGTTAAACAGCTGCGTGAGGATGAAGAATGAACCTGCTCCATTCAGCCACTTTCTCTTTCTCTGCACTTTTACACTTTACTCCTTTAATTTTGTGGATAAAGAAACAGTGTTTTACGCACTCCACTAAAGACATCCATTAGCCTATATATTTAATTTAGTTTAAGCACAAAGATTTTTTTCAAAACTATTTCTAAATTCAGTGCTAATTTCCAGCAAAATAATAAATGAACAATAATAACAAAGTGTGGTCAAAAAACTGAGTTTTATCCAAACACATGTCTTATTCTTATGCCCCATATAGTGACGGAATGGAAAAGTCTCCAAAAATCGACAGATGGACAAATCTAAACTTGTTTTTATTAAAACAAATATAAATATGCATATAATTCATAAAAATGCAAATACTAATAATACCATTAATACAAATGCAAATTGTCGTGAATAAACTGAAAAAAAGCACGAAGAAGGCCTGGAGGAAGTGTTTTTTTTATTTATGTAGAAAATAATAATTTTTGTAACATTTTAATCCTTTAATTTCTTTTCATATATAAAAATATTAGTGTATTGCTGTACATCCTGTGTGTATTAAGCAATGTGTAAGCATTTGAACCCACATAGGCGCATAACTAACATGCTCTGCGCTGGACTTTAGACCTACTGTACGTGGTCAATGGCGTGGCCTTTTTCAGTTTTTCAAAATAGCAACGCGTCAACAATGCGCCTTTTTTACCACACTTATATTTTACTTTAAACCAGCATTACCATGAGTCCGCAAAGTGGCGCAAATTGATTTGCTATTTAAACAATGTGGTGCAAAATGTGAAAATTAGGGTTGTGCTGGTCTGAAAATAGCAACAAATTGCTCTAAACACATCTTGTGCCTAATTGCATCGGGTGTATGATAAGGCCGGTTGTCTGGATTTGTGTTGTATATTATTGCACAAAAACCTTGCAACAATCTGCCAGTATATTTTCTGATGTTTTACAGACTTATTTCTCTCTATTTATTTATTTATTTTTTTTATAAAATACATTATTTTTAAACTACTAATATGTAAATAAAAGTCACTTTGTTAAACCATATAGTTGAATTTTCAACATCAAAAGTCAACATAGCAGAGATCAATGTCCCATAATGCCATTCACAGCGGTAAATAACTGGAAAACACTCATGAATCAACGAATGTAAAATTAAACAAAATAAATAGAATCCTTCCATCCATGTGTGGATCACAAGTTTTTATATTATCTAATACTCAACATACTATTAGCAACTACATTTTAGATAAAATAATACTAATATTTAAGCTAACTTTTAAAAGTTAATTTATTTTAATTGAATAATAATAATAATAATAATAATAATAATAATAATAATAATAATAATAATAATAATAATAATAATAATGAGCACAATGCTTAATTATTAGAATGTTTGAAATGAATTAAATTAACATTTTGACTAGCTAGGAGGAAGCAACTTAAATTGCAATGTGTCATCATACATTTGGTTACTGCCTAGCCACAAGAGAGAGAATGCAGAAAAGGGACAGACAGCCATAGACAAAAGGAGATGACCGGAGAAAGAATATAAGAAAAGCAGTGAGCCAGGTTCAAGATGCACACAGACAGTGCAGTGGAGCAGACACGAGAAGCAGACAGTGCAGTGATGATAAAAATAAAATTTGAAAACATTACATCATCACAGTCACACTGAATAAAAGACTGTGTATTATTTTACACAAGGATTGATTATCTTGAGTATCTTTGCTTCTTTAACCCTTGGAATATTATTAAAAGCACACAAAAACAGCACATAAGTAAATAAATGCATTTTATTGCATACAGTTTAGTACAGTGTTAGCATTAGTGAATATTAAAATAAGTTGTCACAATTCTTTTAAAATGATCAATATTCTAAAAACTATTTATTCATTTACTTACTTTACATTTTAAAATGTTTTCATTCTAGCAAACCTAAAAGAAATAAAACTTACTTAAACATCAATAGTATCAATATACATATACACTTAACGGCCACTTTATTAGGTACACCTGTCCAACTGCTCATTAATGCAAATTTCTAATCAGCCAATCACATGGCAGCAACTTAATGCATTTAGCTATGTAGACATGGTCAAGACAATCTGCTGCAGTTCAAACTGAGCATTAGATTGGATAAGAAAGGTGATTTTGACTTGATATGGTTGTTGGTGCCAGACAGGCTGGTTTGAGTATTTCAGAAACTGCTGATCTACTGGGATTTTCACGCATAACCATCTTTAGAGTTTACAGAGAATGGTCAGAAAAAAAAGAAAATATCCAGTGAGCGGCAGTTCTGTGAGCGCAAATGCCTTCTTGATGCCAGAGGTCAGAGGAGAATGGCCAGACTAGTTCCAGCTAATAGAAAGGCAACAGTAACTCAAATAACCACTCGTAACAATTGATGAATGCAGAAGAGCATCTCTGAATATACAACACATCCAACCTTTAGGCGGATAGGCTACAGCAGCAGAAAACCATACTGGGTGCCACTCCTGTCAGCTAAAAGGAAATTGAGGCTACAATTCGCATAGGCTCACCAAAATTGGACATTAAAAATTGAAAAAATGTTGCCTGGTCTGATGAGTCTCGATTTCTGCTACGACATTCGGATGGTAAGGTCAGAATTTAGCGTCAACAACATGAAAGCATGAATCCATCCTGGCTGGTGGTGTAATGGTGTGGGTGCCATTTCATAAAGCGCGAATCATCTCAGACTGGTTTCTTGAACATGACAATGAGTTCACTGTACTCAACTGACCTCCATAACCACCAGAATTCAATCCAATAGAGCACATTTGGCATGTGGTGGAACAGGATATTCGCATCATGAATGTGCAGCCGACAAATCTGTAGCAACTGTGTGATGTTATCATGTCAATATGGACCAAAATCTGAGGAATATATCCAGTACCTTATTGAATCTATGCCACAAAGGATTAAGGCAGTTCTGAAGGCAAAGAGGGGTCCAACCAAGTACTAGTAAGGTGTACCTTAAAAAGTGGCCAGTTAGTGTATACTATATTCATAATTTCTCTGTTAAACACCACTTTAACTGTTTATAATTTTAGTTTACGAAAACAGTGCATCTGTATTAATTTAATTAATCACTAACTTTGTAAATACACTGAGTTTTAATAAAGTCCAATTCATTAATTTTCTTTTCGGCTTAGTTGCTTTATTATTCTGGGGTCACCACAGTGGAATGAACCGCCAACTTATCCAGCAAATGTTTTACGCAGCGGATGCTGTTATAAAGTCCAATATAACATTTAAAATAGTTAAAGGGGACCTTTTGTGCAAAAATCACTTTTATAAGGGGTTTAACACAGTTGTGCGGCAAAGGTGTGTAAATATAAGCAGCCTCCAATGATGAAAACTTATTAATCATTAGTTATTTATGATTCACACTTGATAAAAGTGGTGACACGAGTTTGCATGTTCTCTCTGTGTTTGCGTGGGTTTCCTCTCTGTGCTCCGGTTTCCCCCACAGTCCAAAAACATGCACTATACTGTATGTGAATTGGATTAACTAAATTGAACATATAGTGTATAAGTGTGTGTGTGTGTGTGTGTGTGTGTGTGTGTGTGTGTGTGTGT
>CAIGQZ010032461.1:3620024-3635768 GCA_903798205.1 Danio tinwini | reverse complement strand
CACACACACACACACACACACACACACACACACACACACACACACACCGTTCATTATAGAAGAGAGACTGCTGGCCCTTCCACCAGCACTCGCAATACACATTCTCTCTCACACACACACACACACACACACACACACACACACACACACACACACACACACACACACACACACACACACACACACACACTCCATCTCTCTCTCACACACACTTCCGTCGGATGGCAGAAAGCAGAGAGAGGAGATTGTTAGCAGAGAGAGGTCATTCTGGAGGCCAGTGTCTCAGTAATCCCAACAGAACAGACTCAAAAACACAACGTATGAAATTAAAGTGAATCAGAACGGAGGCTTCGTCCATCCTAAATCTGGTACATTACAAGCGTTTCCAATTATTTTGATTATACGCAAACATTCGGACAAAGTCGGGCTTATTATTTGATCCCAGAACGCAAATGTCGGTAATGATATTTTGTGTTTGTCAGAAGCGAAATGGGTTCAATCTGAGACTTTTCAACTGCGAAAAGCATTACTGGAAGAAATTACGGTAAAATCCTCCAATTATTTTTCATCTGAGGAGCTCTATCATGGCAGTGTTGTTTTTTAAAAAAAAAAAAAAAGTTCAGAGGAAAAAAGTAAAAGCTTTCACTTTATTGTCTTCTTAATTAATATTCTTTAAGAATACAAGCTTTGCGGCCAAAGACCAACAGAGCCGGCAGATCATGGGTTATTATTTTTCATAAACTAATCATCTAAATATTAATTGCACAGTTTGAGGCCCAGTGGAATATGTATAACTACTGGCTATGTTTTAAAAATCCTCTTCTTTCTTTTTTGGCGGTTTATTGGAGATATTATTCATCCCCGTTGACTGCTTGTTCTCTGGCTTCAAGATCATTGAGTCATTTGTGACTCATTTGAAGACTTCATCTCAACTTACTGAATTTTTTACATAATTTATTAATGAGAGATGGAAATTTAGGTACTTTCTTTGGTCTCTGAGATGAGGACGGGGTCTCAGTGGAGAGTCGGCAGGTTAAAATTTTTATGCAACTCTTTATGCAAGCAGGATGTTAAAAAAATGATCCAAGGTTCGAGACAACTTAAGCTCTATGCCACAGATCCTGTTGCTTTCTAATAAAAAGACATCATCACCCAGTTTATAAAAATAAAATCATGTTTGCAGTAAATGCATATAAAACATGATGTAACTATAAAGCTGACTATGGATTTTGTATCATTTATAGTTACATGACTATAACTGTACATCAGTTATTCATGTATTTCTACATTGTTTTCAATATAATTGTACATATGAACAAACAAGCAAACAAATTTCCATTCATTTTCCTCCAGCTTAGTTTCTATTCCAGAAGTCGCCACAGCGGAATGAACCACCAACTATTCTACTATGAATAAATAAATAAATAAATACCCACAGAACCAGCATTTTAAATTGTGTTATAAACATCCTTAATGTACAGTAATACAAACTATTTAATTACGAACAATGAATAACAGGAGAATATACCATTTATGTCAAGCAATAAAGTATTATAAGCTTTTGATGAGCTATGACATGGTCAGCTTTATAGTGCTTTTAATATGTTACAGATGGTTGTTAGAGGGCACATTTTATTGTCCTAATTTGCTAGAACAAGCAGCTGAAAGTAGTAAAAGCCTTTTTATTAGGATTTAAAATATACATAATTCCATGCATATTAAAGGGATAGTTAGCCAAAAAGAATATTTGCTGTTAATTTCCTCACCCTCAGGACATCCAAGACATGGGTGACTTTTATTCTTCAGGAGAACATTAAAGAAGATTTTTTCGGTTGAAGCAGGAATATTTAAATATATATATATATATATATATATATACTTTTTGTATTTAAATAAATGATTAGTTTATAAATGTTGCCTCATTTTACATTATTAATGGGGTCCTTGTATGCCTGTTTTAAAAAGGTGTAAAATTATTTTCTAATGTACATAGAGTGTGTATATGAAGTTTTAGCTAAAAATATCCCACAATAAATACTTTGAAACTGCCACTTTTAGGCTTTGATATAAACTATGCCATTTTGCCTTATTTTAAAAAGAGGGTGGAGCTATAAAGGCCAATCTGCTTGTTAAGTGTGACGTCACGCGAAGGGCTTCTGGGTCCACGCAATATAACAAACTGTATAAGGTGACTCAACAAATGGTAATAATAAACTTTTACAAAGCTATGTAATACGTTTGAAAATCACGATCGCAATATACATATCAATGCCTAATATCCGATGGTCAGTTCATTTTTTAGAATGTTTTTAAATATTGGTGTTTGTGATGCAGCAAGTAGTTCCCCAGCCAGAGGAGAACCTCAATGCTATGTGGAAACTTCACAGAGAGAGAGTTCTTTGGGTCCAGTCCTACAGAGAGGTTTATATTGTAACAAGTTTCCTGAAAGAGCAACATGGTCGTGCAGCGCGTCTTTTTCAAGATGTAGTTCTAACCGTGCATTTCTGGATGCAGTGGGTCCCTGTTCCCAGATGATGGGCACAAGCACTGCGTGCAATCGAGCTGGTCCCTCCAGCCGAGATGAAGAGTGGGATTTACAGCCTGTACTTGAGCGTACCAATCCAATTGTGCGTAGACAATACTAGATCTGTGCATTTTGAACTGCTGTATTCACAGGCTGCTGTTCAGAATGCTTACGCAGAGGCGCATCCTCCGGTGCATTTGTCCTCAGGATTGGTTTGCAGCAATAGACCTGAAGGATGCATACTTTCATGTCTCCGTTCTTTCATGCCACCGTCAGTTTCTGCGGTTTGCGTTCAAAGGTCAAGCTTGGCAGAACAAAGTACTCGGTCACCATGTCCTGAGCTGAGCTGATGCTAAATTGTCTGAGGGAGTTCGACAAGAAAACGACAGTCTCTCTGAAATTATTTCAGAGGCTTCTGGGGCATATGGCATGAGACCGCTTCAGCATTGGCTTCACGATCAGATCCCCAGACATGCATGGCACGCAGGTACAGACCAAGTGACTGTCACTGCGCTGTGTTGCTGCACCCTCTGGCCCTGGACGGGCCCTGCGTTGCTACAGGCAGGAGTGCCTCTATGACAAGTGTCCAATCATGTTGTTGTCTTGACGGATGCTTCCAGTATGGGCTGGGGGGCCATGTGTTGCGAACATGTACCTGTGGGCCTGTGGAAAAAACCCAGGTTACATTCGCATATCAATTGCCTAGAGCTGTTGGCAGTGTATCTCGCTCTGTGCCGTTTTTCACCGGTGCTGACCAGCACGGCGACGGTGGCATATATCAACCGAATGGGGGGTATTCACTCCCGCCGCATGCCTCAGCTCGATCACGTCTGCTTCTCTGGAGTCATACGCGGCTGAAATCGCTGCGTGCCATTCATATCCCGGGCGAGCTCAACAGTGCAGCCGATGCGCTCTCACGGCAGCTTCTACTCCCAAGAGAATAGAGGCTCCACCCCGAGTCTGTCCAGCTAATATGGCCGCGCTTCAGGGAAGCTCAGGTCGACGTGTTTGCTTTCTCAAAGAGCGGCCATTGCAAGTGTTTTTATTTTTCCCTGATCGAGGGCTTCCTCTGCATGGATGCACTGGCTCACAGCTGGCCTTGGGGCATGCGCAAATACGCGTTTCCCCCCAGTGAGCTTACTGGCGCAGTTACTGTGCAAGGTCAGGGAAGACGAGGAGCAGGTCTTGCTAGTTGCATTCCTCTGGCTCAACCGGACGATTAAATCCACCCGGCCACCCTCTAATGCCCTCTTGGGATCTCTCTGTAGTGCTTTCAAGTCTGCGTGAAGATCTGTTCGAACCAATCGACTCAGTATCCTTGAAATTTCTGTCCTTGAAAACAGCTCTGCTGGTTGCATTGGCATCGATCAAGAGGGTCGGGGACCTGGAGGCTTTTTCTGTCAGTGACTCGTGCCTGGAATTCGGGCCAGCTTTCTCTCACGTGATTCTGAGACCCCAGCCTAGATATGTGCCCAAGGATCCTACCACATCGTTTAAGGACCAGGTAGTGAGCCTGCAAGCGCTGCCTTTGGAGGCCTGCCCTTTCATTGCTGTGTCCTGTTCGTGCTTTGCATATTTATGTGGACCGTACTCAGAGCTTTAGATCCTCTGAGCAGCTCCTTGTCTGTTTTGGTGGTCGGCAGAAGGGAAGTGCCGTATCCAAACAGAGGTTGGCCCACTGGATAGTGGATGCCATCTCCCTTGCTTATCAGAGCCAGGGCGAGCCGTGTCCCCCAGGGGTGAGAGAGCACTCCACTCGAGCGGCTCTAACAGACATATGTAGAGCTATGGGCTGGGCAACACCTAATACATTTGCAAGACTTTATATTCTGCATGTGGAGCTGGTTTCCTCATGTGTGCTGGGAAACCTTGGTGAATGAAGAATTTTGGTTTGGTGTTGTAAAACGCTTACTGCACCTTTCTCTCTAACACAGAGTTACGTGCACTTTCTCGCTCTGTCAGCTGAGTTCATCGCTTTGGCTAACTATCCCTTTAATATGCATGGAATTATGTATATTTTAAATCCTAATAAAAAGGCTTTTTGAGACCCCCAGCATCTGACTCAGTGGAGGAGAGAGGTGCTTGGCTTATTACGTTGTTGCCGGTCAGCCCTCATTCTGGGTATAGGTGCTTGCTATGTGCGATCCCTAATGGCAATCCCATATGCTTCACTCAGCCACGGTTTAGTCCCCCCTCCTAGGTGGGCTCGTGTCTTCCCTCCCGGCTAACCATCCTTTACATATGTACTCCCCACATCTCAGGGTTAGTCCATAGGTCTTCTTGCCATCAAGTCTCCCTTTCTGAGCAGCAGGTGGCCTCTGCAGCGTCCTCCCTATTGGGACTGCACGCTTTCCCAACGTACTGTTGTATCTTAAATTCCTAGTATTGTTAACTAGGTGCATTTTTACGACTCCCCGAAAAATACATCTAAGCCTGTAAAACTTTTCAGGTAAGTAAGGTAAGTTAGAGGACGTTGGAGGGCTGCGCCTCTGGTGATGGAGTGCGCTCAAAGCCGTAGCCTGGCAAACCTCTCACCAGTGACGTGGTAAGGTTCAATCGCTGTGGCGTTTTTCATACATTTCCCAATAGTGTAAGTTTCCACATAGCATTAAAGTACCCCTCCCACTTGGGAACGAAATGGTTACTACATAACCCTCATTCCTTGAGGAAGGGAAGGGAAATGCTATGTTCCTTCACCACAGCGATTGCCTCTTAGCTGTAAAAGGCTCTTCAGCTAGAAAAGGTGATTCAGTGATGCACACTGGCATCTTTATACAACATTGATTGTCATCACTGTCAGCTGTGGACGCAGACGCTGCCAAATCATTGGCATTTCATTGGTTCGTTTTATTAGTCTTTCAAATTATTGGCTTCTGACAAAATCCTCAGAGTGGAAGTTTCCACATAGCCTTTCTGTTTCCCCCCTCGGGAACGACGGTTACATAGTAATCATTTTGATACTGTTGTGTACACCATGATTTCATATAAAATTTACTTTAATGTGAGATATGACTAAAAAGTGGTCATAAATTAGTATTTTCCCAATTCAAATGAGTAGCAGCTTGGACTCAGAAACAGTATTCCATACATTACCACTTAACAAGCGGCTACCTTAGAACAGTGATTATCAACTGGCGGCCCACGGGCCGAGTTCGGCCCGCTGAGCCGCTCAATCCGGCCCGCAACTGGATTCCAAAATTGTGAGGATTTAAAAGAAAATACACTTTGTCCACACTAGGGCTGTGCAATTAATCGTAATCGCGATTTGGAACGTTGCGATTAGCTAATCGCAAAAGGCTGTGATATGACATGTATATTATTGAATTTACCATGCTCAGAGAAAATGCATGACTTCCGTCTGTGTGACAGTTGTCTGTGTGTGACAGCCTTACTAGCCAATCGAGTGAGCACACTTTCGTACTGCCCAATCAGAATTGCGCAACTGAACTATGTGAAACGCCCTCAATAACAAACAGGAAAGCGTGAACGGCTACATGAGGAGCGTCTTCTAAAAAAGCAGGGGCGTAGATTTAGCATGGACGGAGGGGACGCGGAGGAGGACAAACTATTGAAATGTTTTCACCAATAATTTAATTCACTTAAAAAAATCACGCTGTCAATATTTACCTAGACATGTCAACCTAGAAAGGCAGTGCCTTTCACTGCTGTCATGTGAGAAGCTGTAGCTGCGTTCAGAAAAGCAGTGTCAAAACAGTGCAGGTGAATTCCCCGTGCAAGAATGAGGTGTGTGAGGTCTGACACACACAGGTGGGGATGGCAGCAGCAAAAAAGGACATAAAGAGCTTTTTTCAACGAAAAGTGTAAGTCACATAAACTCAAGTTCGCTACTGAATGAGTCCATCATGATAATGGCGTTAATGCTCGTGTTTGTCTGTCATTATAGCAGGCTGATAAAGTCTGTGAATAATATTCCCCTGAAAACTAACTGTAGAATAAACAGCTAAATGCAAAAGTATATGATCCCTGCCTACCAGTTCTCCTGATCTCTCAGAGTAGCATGTGCAATTTCGGTTGAAACAGTTTGTCAGAAAAACTACAGCCTGTGCACCATCTTATATTAATACTTGTATATGAGACATGTTTTACTTGCACTATGGCTAAAATAAACAGAAGTCTTTATTAAACTTTCTCTCTATCAGTTAATAAACATTCTTTTAACGTTCACTGTCAGGCCTGTAGCCAACTTTTTGAATGGATTATTTTCGCAGTTATTCGCCTGATTTTCTATTTAATTATGAGGTATAAATATTACATTTTAGTGACATTTTAAGAACAAATTTTTGCTGCATTATCTTGTCAGATGGTTATCATAACCACACTTTTTGATGTACCAAAATATATTTAAACCATTTTGTCAAATTGATTATCACACTATTTTACTATTTTAAGTGTTTATTTTCAAATGTGCATTTAAACTGTAAGTTTAATATTACAGTTTTATAAAAATAATAAAAATTTATAATAAACAAATGAAAATATACTTTTAACATACAAATTTATTATATTAATTATTAAGTAACATTTCAGAGATGTTTGCTAATATAAGTTAATATCTTTTAAACTCCTTTTTTAACTAACACTCACTGCATTTTAGCAGTAAGAAGCTAAAATACAGATTATTGAATTATTCACTTGACTACAAAATTAAATTGCAAATCAAATCGAAATTGCAATATCTGTCAAAAAAATAAAAAATCAATCGCAAAAGTATAAGAATTAAAAAGTATAAACATTAAACAATGTTAAGCCAAAATGAGATTTTTATTTGATTTTCTTCTTGGGGCTCCGGCCCCAAAGGAGACTGTCTCGTAAAATTCTGGCCCTATGACAAATATAATTGATGACCCCTGCCTTAGAATATTAGCAGATTAAAAAACAGATTTAAAAACAACTAAAGTTAACTAAAGTGAAAAACTGAAAATGCCAAAAAAAAGTGGCTTAAGAGAAAGTAGTCTATGAAGAACTATGGTGTTTATTTGTGCATCCTAAAACCTAACATTTATAATGCCTCTTAATCACTGACATTATCTTTAGCAGGTAAGGTGTGAAAATCTAATGATGGATGGCTGCTTCTTAATCAGGGCTGTCTATGCTAATGAGGCTTTACTAATGGGTGGGACTTTCTACCTCTGATGACATGTACAAAAAGAAAATGTCAATCAAAGTGTTTCTGCAGACTGTTTTTATAAAGTCGAATTATACACAATAGACTTAATACATTTTTCACCATTAGGCGCTGGGTATTTTCATACACTGTTGCTACACATGTTGCCAAACACTTGTTTAAACCCTTCGGAAAAGTGATTTTTGCATAATGGGTCCTTATTAAGTAAAAAAAAGTTAGGTAATACACTACCGGTCAAGTTTGGGGTCAGTAGGATTTTTAAGTATTTTAAAATTAGCTTATCCTGCTCACCAACGCTGGATTTATGTAATCAAAAATACAGTACAAATTGTAAAATTGTGAAATGTGATTGCACCATAAAATAACTGTTCAAAAGTAGTCATCATTTAATTTAACCATTTATTCCAGTGATTTTAAAGATGAATTTTCAGCTTCATTACTTCAGTCTTCAGACTCACATGATCCTTAAGAAATCACTCTAATATTGATTATTATTGTTAATATTATTATTATTATTATTATTATTATTATTATTATTATTATTATTATCATTATTATTATTATTATTATTAATGGTAATAGTAATAAAAGCAATAACAGGACTGGAGTAATCATTTTATTTGAAACCGCATACAATAAGTAATAAATAAACAATTTTAAAAAATTACATTTAATAAATGCCGCCTAGATGAACAGAATAATTTTATTTAAATTATTAAAAAAACTAATAATTAGAAAAAAAAATTACCCAAAACTTTTGACCACTAGTGTATATATGCCTTAAGCCAACAAAATCAGCATAAATGATCAAATTATCAAAATGACAATTTTGTGAGACAAACGGAACAAAATTAATGTGCACTGTTAACAATTTCCTGTAGAATCTAAAGCAATTTACTGGCAACAGTTTGCCAGTAACTTACTGTAAATCAAATACAGCAAAAACACATTTACAATTAAAATTGACCATTCATCTCGCTGTTAATGCATTTACACTATTGTATATCTTTACTGTAAAATATACAGTAATTTTCACAATGCAACTTTAAAATACAGTAACATACCTCATAACTGTCCTACAGTAAATTACAGACTATATTACAAATAAATTCTGTGTAATTTACAAAAATCGTTAACAGTATGGCTAATTAATAATAATATTTGTCTAATGTGTGCCAGTGTGCATTTAAATCCAAAACTGGATCAGTCCAAACAAATCACTTGTTAAATAGGTTTGAATCATAAAAAAGATCATTCACGAAACAGGCATTGATATAAAAAATTAAAGTGTATATTAAAAGAAACCAAATACATGGATTTGGAAAATGAGAAAGAACTCATTTTAAAACTATTTAAAACTCTTAACTCTAAACCCAGAACCTTTTAATCAAATTTAGCACATTGTTTAAGTGTAGTAATGTGTTTTACTGATGCTGAGAATGATCAGAAAAAAAAATATATAAGCATTTTTTTTTCCACAGTGGATGTGCTCAGAAATTGTTCAGCAGATTAGGCAGCTCCATTATTCAAATGGAACTAAAGTAATTTCAACTCCAACTATTATTATCAGGTCGGGTCTTGTCCAATTTTTCCCTTATACTGTACTGTAAGGTTACACAAAAATCTGAGGTTCATTTTAAGTGCATTTATCTTAGCGCTACTGCTGTTAAAGCTTGCCCTTGTGTAGGACAGAGGTAAAATGCTAAATGAAAAATAGACAGTGAATGTGTGTGTGTGCGTGTGTGTCTGTTTGAACATGTGTGCCCATCTTACACATTAACACACCCACACTCCTGTTCAGATGGCATATTTGTGATTTATAGTACTTAGCGTTTCAGTATAATGTAGTCAGCTCTGCCTAGCGTGTTTCCAGCCCTCCTGGTGACAGCTTTTCCCTATTGCACAATATAAAAAGAGGGGACAACATGCTGTGGTCAAATTACTTTCCTCATCACTGCTGTCTTTGAAGTGCAATTGGACATTTTGTCACTTTGGTTTGTGTCGACCATTATGCTGGAGAATCACAGCAAGCATTGTGAATGGAGAATGACTTTAGGATTCGGCTTAATCTTACAGATTAAAAATAGCATCAATGACTCATGTAGCATCAAACTGCATTTGTCCTCTGGCACCAATAACGCTTGAATGTATGGAATCTATGAATCAATCCGTATAATTGTATATCCATCGGTTTATATTGAACCATTGATGCTACATTCATCCATTCACATACAGTATTAATTAATCCTTTTATACCCATTTACAACATACTGTATGTATCAATCAATTCATATTTATCAATGCATCCAGCTAAAAGAAAACATCTACATAAAACCATCCATATAGATACAAACATCCTATCCACAGTATATCTGTCTATCCATTTCAAGCAATGCTTTCATATTTATATAAATTCATGCCTATTCATCCATATTCATTTTCAACCATCTATATATCCATCTAGAGCAAGGGTAGGCATGTTCTGTTAAGTTGGCAAGTTTGTTATTGCTCCAACGTTAAACAAACACACTTGACAAGCTCATCAAATGTCAGAGTTGCTAGAAAGATGATTTATTTTTCAAGGCTGGATCAAAACACTGCAACTCTTTTGAGTCAAACACATAGCTCTGATTTAAAATATAAACTGGATCAATGTACACTCACCAGCCACTTTATTAGGTACAACTGTCCAACTACTTGTTAACGCAAAATTTCTAATTAGCCAATTACATAGCAGTAACACAATGCATTTAGGCATGTAGACATGGGCAGATTTGGGCACATTTAGGCAATGTGACATGGTTGTTGGTGCCAGATGGACTTGTCTGAGTATTTAAGAAACTGCTGATCTACTGGGATTTTCATGCACAAGCATCTCTAGGGTTTACAGAAAATGGTCAGAAAAAGTGAAAATATCCAGTGAGCGGCAGTTCTGTGGGCGCAAATGCCATGTTGATACCAGAGGTTTGAGGAGAATGGCCAAACTGGTCGGAGCTGATAGAAAGGCAACAGTAACTCAAATAGCCACTCGTTACAACCGAGGTATGCAGAAGAGAATCTTGAAATGCACAACATGTCCAACCTTGAGCCGAATAGGCTACAGAGCCAGAAGACCACACTGGGTGCCACCTTTGTCAGCTAAGAACAGGAAACTGAGGTTACAATTTGCACAGGCTCACCAAACTTAGACAATAGAAGATTGGAAAAATGTTGCCTGGTTTGATGAGTCTCGATTTCTGCTGCAACATTCGGATGGTAAGGTCAGAATTTGGCATCAATAACATGAAAGCATGGATCCATCCTGCCTTGTATCAACGGTTCAGACTGGTGGTGGTGGTGGTGGTGGTGGTGGTGTAATGGTGTGGGGTATATTTTCTCGGCACACTTTGGACCCATTAATACCAATTGAGCATCGTGTTAATGCCACAGCCTACCTGAGTATTGTTGCTGACCATGTACATCCCTTTATGACCACAGTGTACCCATCTTCCTACTTCTAGCAGGATAACGTGCCATGCCATAAAGCGTGAATCATCTCAGACTGGTTTCTTGGACACTGAGTTGACACTGAGTTCACTGTACAAATGGCCTCCACAGTCACCAGATCTCAATCCAATAGAGCACCTTTGACATGTGGTGGAACCCTAGACTGTAAAAGATATGGACGTAGTATCCGTGATGTCACCCATAGGGTTCTGAACACTGCAAAAGAAGCTAAGTAGGCGCGGCCACTCCGTCGCCATTTTGTTTGCGCGTCATCGCACCGACTGCGGGATACCAAATAAGGGCAAGAGGCGGAGAGTGAGCTGAGCTACAGACAGGTCTAAAGACCATTATATAGATCTAAAGACCATTTTAAATATTAAATGATCTTAAATAAAATAAATACATTTATAGATATGGTATATAAGTATATACTTTCACTCACCTGGGAAATGGAGGCAACTTGAATGGTTTGTAAGCACAATTAAGTGCACACAGCATGCTATAGTATCTGATAATTGTAGGAAATAATTCCAAAAGACAAATGACTGTGTAAAGAAACATTAAACAAAACAAAAATACGATGTATATGCCGAGTTCAGCGACTAATTAGCCGGAATCAGCGGAGGTGACAAGACAGCGAGCAGCTAGACCTAGCTGTCACTCAAGTGGCCACACCCTTAATTATGCAGACCTAATATAACTTAATAAAAAGTTAATAAATGAATTATAAAAAAATCACCCCCCTCACAGTTGTCATAAAGGGTAATCATAGCTATATGCACCAAAGCCATCTTTTGTACCAAGCTGTAAACATGTTTTTATTAGTTGTAAAAATGGCCAATTTACCAATGCAGTCAGAAAACACTTGGATTTCCTGAAGCCAGCCCCTCAAGGCGAGTCAATGAACTGCAGTTTTATTTACTTCCATATTGGCTTTCTGAGGGAGAGCGGGGGGTTGCCGCTTCGGGGGAATAGGAGATTTGCTTGATGGATGTGCAGCAGACAAATAAGCAGCAACTGTGTGATGCTATCATGTCAATATGGACCAAAATCTAAAAGGGCAAAAGAGGGTCCAACCCGTTACTAGTAAGGTGTACCTAATAAAGTGGCCAGTGAGTGTATATCCATACATATATATATAATGAAGTTCATTCATTCATTCATTTTCCTTCGGCTTAGTCCTTTATTTGTCAGGGGTCACCACAACGGAATGAACCGTCATCTATTCCAGCATATGTTTTACATAGCAGATGCCCTTCCTGCTGCAAACCGGTACTGGAAAACACCTATACACTTTCACATTTTCACACACAAACTCATATACTACGGCCAATTTTGTTTATCCAATTCACTTACACCACATGTCTTTGAACTGTGGTGGATATCGGAGCACCCAGAGGAAACACCGTGTTGCCTACCACCAAAACTTAACAAACTTTAAAAAAAAAAAATTAGTAAGTAAAAAAATTAAATTAACTGATAAGTAATGTATTATAGTGTCATTCATTATGAGTCAATATACACATGTAAACATTATGCCTGTTTATCAGACGGTTTCTTTCTGTCTAAAGAAACTGATTAAATTTGAGGGTTAAAAAACAATTAAGGCTCATATGCTGTACACTTAAACGCACACACACACACTTCTCTCACATCTGCAAAAGTGTTTACTTGGCAAAATGCACAAAACACCTCAGAAACCTCGCAACCATCATAATGATTTTTCACGAATGCCTTTTCCTTGCCAAATGCATTGGTGATTTAAATTCCAAGGGACCAGGAGTGCATCACTCTTCTGTACACAAGAGAATAAATTAACCCTTAGAAAAAGCTTTATCCTGCAATCTCAACAAATGTAAAACATTATCAGCCAATAGTGAAGAGAGCTATGATGACCTATGCTTCAAGCCATTCACTTCAACAATGAGGTCTTTCCAAATCTCAGTGACACAAACTACAAAAATTAATAATAATAAAAATCAGATTTTATAATAACATCAGACCAAATATTTGAATGTACATGGTTAATGTGTGCAACTGAAAGAGGAAAGTCTGAGCTTCACTGCTCCATATTTCTGATGGATCCTGTACCTGGAAGAGGCTGCTGGTTTTACAAACATGAAGAGGAGGGTTTCTGCCAAGAGTGTAGCTAATGTTGATGGAACAGGAAAGTGGGTAATAATTTCCTTTCCACCCTGCAGCTCTTCCTCGCAGCGTGTGCATCTCCAGAACTCAGCCTCCATTTTACAGAGACACGGACTCCAGGAAAAGAACGAGATAACAAAAAAAAAAAAAAAACAGAATACAGAACTCGGCCTTGCACACAACCAGACAAGGCGTGCATACTTGATGCAATTCCCTGTGCATTTTTTTCATTTCATGACCTCACAATGCAAGCAGACTGCACTAATGTTCAAGACGGTACATTTTATATTAGGCCTGAATCCACATGAAATCCCCATCAGATAGAATTTAGAGCTGGCTTCTAAACAGTGCCTAATAGTGGAATGTGTAAGAACACTTCAAACACTGCGTGTCCTACCAGCATCTGTCCTGGGGATAGGCTTTGATCACTGCAGTACCCTTAAAAGCCTTAATTTCACAAACGCCTATATCATCAAAGGGATGCAACAATTAGCGGCTTTATAAGAGCTCATTCTTTGCACTTTAAGTCACAGCATGTTTTAACGACTTCAATTTAGAGAAATCCACCAGCAAACGCTCCTAGTTTTAAATCTTGCAATGTTTATTGAATTTAACATAAACTTTATAATGGACTGCAAGAGGTTACATCAGCTGTCTGTGCTGATGGCTATAAAAAAAATGGAAAGGGAAAGCGGAAAATATATATTTTTTGTCCATACATTGAAAGACAATTAGATCCAAAAGCTTCATTGTTGAAATGTAAAACATTTTCACATTTTAGACATTTCTTAGCACCAGCACATGGTGTACAGTTTTTATATGGGTGAACAGAAGCAATTTCTGCATTCGCATTTGACTTAACTTCAGTGTTTTAATGACTTTTCAAAAGACGAAAAGGAGAGATGATCCATATATTCATCACACACTCATCTGTGGAACTATGGACGCTTGACTTATAGTTGTATATGCTGACTTTATAAACTTACAGTCATAGTTTCATATCTCACAATTCACTTAAAAGAATCTAAATGGTAACAAACACAACCAAATGGTTACAAACGTAAACCTTGTTCCACAACGAGGGGAATGGAAATGCTGTGTCATAGGACACATTTGGAGCTACAGTATCACCCTTATGTGCCCTATTATACACAGCATTGGAGTTCCCCTCCTGCTGTGGAACTATAATTCTGATATACATGTATTTTTCTGAGAGATATCAGAATTCTGTGAAGATTTATAAGCTTGTGACTGTAATCAGATCACAATTGTAAGAGAAGTCTGTTGTCAATTGTCAAGTCAAAGGCAATATATATATTTTTTTAATTCTGAGAGTTCTGAGTTTCACATGTTTACATCTTTAACTCTTTTAAAAATCTGAATGCTTACTAATAAAAAGGTCAGATGTGGAATTAAAGGTTGCAATAACCCTTTTAGAAATCCATTTTTATAAGCGGTGATAAAATGTAATGTAATGTGTGTATTTATATAGTGCATTTATCGTATATGTCCATACATCCAAAGTGCTTCACAATCATGAGGGGGGTCTTTCCACACCACCACCAGTGTGCAGCATCCACCTGGATGATGCGACGGCAGCCACAGGACAACAGCACCAGTGTGTGCTAGCTATAGGTAGAGTGTAGAGACAGTGCTAGAGCCAATTTGGTGGATAGGGATGATTGGGAAGGTATAATGGCTAAGGGCTGATAGAAGGAATTTGGCCAGGACACAGTGGTTACACTCCTACTCTTTACGAGAAGTGCCATGGGATTATTTTAATGACCACAGAGAGTCAGGACCTCGGTTTAACATCTCACTCGAAGGATGGCGCCCACTGACAGTATGGTGTCCTCTTCACTTTTTACTGAGGCATTAGGATGGCAGGTTGAGAACCCCTGCTGTCCTCACTAACACCACTTCCACAGGAACCTTGTTTTCCCATGTGGTCGCCCATCCAGGTATTGACCAGGCTCAGCCCTGCTTAGCTTCAGTAAGTAACCAGTCTTGAGCTGCAGAGTGATTTGGCTGTACAAAATCACAATTTATAAAAATTGTGAAATGTAAAAAAAAAGTCAAAATTGTGCAATACAAGCTCATAATTGTGATATACATGTAACCTTGTAATTGCATGAAGGGAAAAAAATCTGAATTCTCAGTTTATTGCTTTTTCTCAATATATGTTCCTACATCCTTGTGTTCTCATGTAAAGTAATAATATGGTTCCATTCCAATACTCAAGACCACAAGAACAAAGAACGCCTGAAAGAACCCAGAAGTGTTTTTGATATTGAGGATGAATTAAAATTAAGACTTAAGCACAGCACTCGTCATTGAGCACTCCAGAAGTCATTGCTAGTAAATAAAGAAGGGAAGCACCGCATTTTATTTTCCTATTTATTATTATAACTCAAGAGATATAACTTGTTTATCTCAGGAATTT
>CAIGQZ010032461.1:3592099-3613806 GCA_903798205.1 Danio tinwini | reverse complement strand
TAAAATAAAATAAAATAAAATAAAATAAAATAAAATAAAATAAAATAAATTTTAGCACATCAACCCATGTTTAAATTCCCACATACTAAATTATTTTTAAAGACAGAATCAGTCATTAAAATCTCTGACTTTTAGTCAAAAACATGTTTCAGTTCTATAATTTAAATAACCAATAAGACCACATACCATTCAGAAACATTTTTTTGTTGTTGTCCTGGTTGAAAGTCTATTTACATTTCAATAGTAATGATTTAAGTAAACGACCAAAATGTATTTATGTGTATTCTTATATTCTAGGTAAGGCATAAGACAAAAAAATGATCACCTAAATAAAGTTTGTCAGGCCATTAATTCCCATAATTCTTATAAGTAGCCCAAACTGTCTGTCAACAAATGCAGATTTGACATCTGCACACTCCAGTTTATGAAGACAGATCCGCATTTGCACGTGTACGCGCGTTCACATACACACGAGAGAGTGACAGCATTGAAAAATAAATCAATAGCGCTATTCTGCCTAGCCTGCTTTACTGAGGTGAAGTTGGTTTTATATTCCCATCACATTGGTTCATTATTGAAAAATGACAACCTGTGTAGCGCTCCCTATATGGTTTACCATGCCACTTTAAATATTCGCTCTGAAATAGCATGTACTGTAAGTATGACTTAATAATAAGTGTATTTACTGCACCCTGCCGGCCAAGCACCATTGTCGCTTTAGGACAAAGCACGTGAGACCAGCGATCCTCGCTAGCATGAAATATTGCACAATATGACATGTTTTGCTTGCACACAACTGAAAATGTGCAAGATATAATAGAGTTTTTCTTTTAGAATTGAAGTATTATAAAGTACAATAACGTTTTTTTAACTGGCGAATATCAGGTTCTAGTCGATTATCTGCTGTCATTAAATGGCAGGGGAGGGACTGTGTTTTCAAAGCTATTACTGTATGTTAACGTTTAGCATTTTAGCACATCACCTACTGCGCCTTTAATGGCCATAAGTGTAGCTATTTTAAGGGGAGTATTTATGAATGCAGATTCTAGAGAAGGAAAAAAAACACCATGATAAATGAAAGATGGCTCTACTAACTGAAAGGCGGTACTTATTTTTTGTGTTTTGATTTCCCCCATTCATTTTTATGATATTCCTTTCCATTTTTATTACATTCTATACTTTCTGTGTACAATGCCAGTCTCTTGAAATGTCTAAAACGTTCAGTCAAGATCAAGCTATAAAACCTGACAACAATATACACACAAATGTAGGCTCTCTAGCTGTGCATTTTAGGGCACATATTTATGGATGTGCACTTTTATTACATTCATTACTTTTTGTGGACAGAGCCATTGCTTGAAATCTCTAAACTAAAGCCTTTAGACAAGATTATGGTACAATAGATAAAAATTACAGAAAGAATACAAATGTCTCTTACGTGTCTTCTCATGTATAAATCCCTAACACGTGGCATTCCTTTTTGTGTCTTTGAAATCTTGAAAGCTTTTAATCAAAATTATGTTTCAGTAGCCTACTTCAGATCAGCAATAGAACCTGACAACAACATCCTCATTAAAGTAGATTTCTGAGCTCAAATCAAGCTCAGCATGTTATTTAATGTGCATCCTAGAGTAAACAAACACTATCAAGAATATAAATGTGTCTTTTAACAGCTACTGTAGCTTTGGATTTCTTCGATTCATGTCAGTACTTCAATTTATAATTGATGGCATTAAATGGATACACAGTAAAAATATCTGTTAATTAACTGTTTATTACGTTAATTTTCTGTTTATTTACATTTGTGAATGGCTTAATATCTATTCTGTCAACTTCTAGTGTTGAAAGTTCAAAGCTACGGTTGAACAAAGTGACTATAATTGACATATTAGTAGTTTAAAATAATATACTATATAAGAAATATTATAGAAAAAATAAGTCTGTAAAATAACTGAAAATGTACTGGCAGTTTATTACAATGTTTTTGTGGCATAATATACACTGATACAGACGATACATCATTTTAAAATACATCACTATTACAAATGTTAAGGCAACACGTGGCTCAGTGGTTAGCACTGTTGCCTCACAGCAAGAAGGTTGTTGGCATTTGTGTGTGAAGTTTGCATGTTCTCCCCGTGTTCACGTGGGTTTCCTCCAGGTGCTCCGGTTTACCCCACAAGTCCAAAGACATGTGCTATAGGTAAATTGGGTAAGCTAAATTGTCCGTAGTGCATGTGTGTGAACGAATGTGTATGGATGTTTCCTAGTACTGAGTTGCAGCTGGAAAAGCATCTGCTGAGTGAAACATATGCTGTATAAGTTGGCGGTTCATTCCGCTCTGGTGACCACTGATGAATAAAGGGACTAAGGCTAAGGAAAATTAATAAATTAATGAATAAAAATATTAATACAAGTCACTTTTTTCCAACTTTTCAAGGTAAAAAGTTGTTGGAAAAAATGTCAGATAATGCAATTCAAAAGCATAAATAAATGGGGAAAATAAAAAATAAAAACAGGAATTACAAAATATGGAAAACTGCTAATTTGTGGATATTTTTAAAAATGTATTTCACCCAAAAAATGCCTCAAGTTCTTATAAATCTTATGAGTTTCTAATTTCTGCTGTACATAAAATATATTTTGAAGAAAGCTGAAAATCCAAAACCATTGGCATCTATAATAGGAAAAACTTATTTAAATCAAATTTATACTTAACAACAGCTTTGAAACAACCCAGTCTTTGCTCAAAGCTGTTGTTTGTTCGGTGGGTAGTACGCTTTCAGTTTAGCTGTGGTGAAAACTAGTTTGAGATATCGATTCTGCATTGATTCTGAAATTTTCAAAATGCATCGCTTTTATCGCTTTTAGATGGTGCTTTACAAACTGCTGTACTCTGCTTGCATCCAATTCCTTACAAATACCATTTGATCCTGAAACGAACTGCTCTTCCTCGTGATCATTTGAGTGTGAAGTTAGAAACTAGCCTACAGCATCATCTGTTGTTAAAAATTCTAAATTGATTTCAGAGCAGATCTCAGAATCTGAAAATCTCAGATTTGTTTCAGAATTGATTTCTTGAATGATTTTTTTGCCACAGCTATACTATAGATGCTGAAAGCTTTTGACAATGTTTGGGAAGCACTGTTATAGATGATGCTAGATCTCTACAAAGGAAGGGTAGCTTTGTGGCATCAATGAGAGAAAATTATTGACAATAGAAGGAAATCATCGTGCCATAAATGACAAAAAGCCTCATCAATTGCAATGAAACAATTGAGGGAAAATGCTGAATATGGAAGCAAAGCATTGCACCACTATAGAAAATCTCATCAATGGCAGGGAAAATAGCACCATATATAATGGCAAATCTTGTCAGTGATAAGGAAGCCTTGAGTCATACTTTATGCCGGAAATCTTGTCAATGATGGGAAAACACGGCTATACATGAGGGGAAATATTTCAATGGCAGGAAAGTCTTGAGTCATAAATGACAGAAAATCTCAATGACAGGACAGCATTGTGTCATTAATGATGACAGATAAAGAGTTACAAGGATAGTTCTCCCAAAACTGAAAATTCTATCATCATTTAATCACTCTTCTTTTTTTGCAAACCTTTCTTTCTTCTGCTAAACACAAAAGAAGACAATGTAAAGAATACTGGAAACCTGTAACCACTGACTTCCATAAAATTAGTTTTCCTACACTGCTAACAATTTTAGTAAATACATAACACAGCATTTAACTGTAATTTTACTAATGTAATAATTTAACTGTAATTTAACTAGAGTTTAGATTCTCTGCCCGAGCACGAGCCCAGACTTTTTTTCGATTTTTTGTGCCACTTCGGGTCGAGCCATGATCAAGCATTATTATTATTTTTTTTTTTTTGTCATTACTTAATTAGCCTAACTAAGTGGAAAACTACGGCAAAATTAGAAATATTATATGAATATTTCAGCAAAATTTTCAGACCAATGCAATACAAATTTTCACGTTTTGCGCCACGTTGCAAATCCATTTTCGCCACTTTGTGGACTCATGGGTGTGCCGGTTAAGAATGGAGGTGTGTTAAGGCGCATTGTGGAGTGGGGGGTTGTTTATTCATGACAATAATATGTATAATGTAATTATTTATAAATGTATAATGTTATTATTTTTATTAGTATTTGTGGCGAGGGGGCGTGGCCGAGAGCCGTGGGAGCGAAACGAGGCCCGCCACAGATGAGATGCACCTGTGGCGCGCACCTGCCTTCAATCCGACGGAAGGAGCTCTGGACTATAAGAGGAGGAACGATGGCAGAGGACAGAGAGAGAGGACCGGGCCCGGACATGTTTTACTTTTGCTTTCAGTTTGAGGAGCTGCCGTCCGTTTTGTTTTGATTTAGACGGCAGTCTCCGTGAGGAGCTGCCGTCCCTTTTATGAATAAATATTTATTTAAAAGTCAAACTGAAAGCAAAAGTAAAACATGTCCTGGCCCGGTCCTCTCTCTCTGTCCTCTGCCATCGTTCCTCCTCTTATAGTCCAGAGCTCCTTCCGTGGGATTGAAGGCAGGTGCGCGCCACAGGTGCATCTCATCTGTGGCGGGCCTCGTTTCGCTCCCACGGCTCTCGGCCACGCCCCCTCGCCACAGTATTATTTATTATATGCATTTTTATATTAGTTTTAATAAAAACAAGCTTAGATTTGATCACATGTCAGGTTTTGGACCATATGGGGCATAGGACGTGTGTTTTAATATAACTCAGTTTTCTGATACTTTGTGTATTAGCAGGTTTGGCATGCTGTCCCGGGAGAGAACCCTGAGCTCGGAAATAGATGAGTCCAAGGCTCCCGCCTTGTCAATAAGCGTTTAAAGGGATACGAGATCTGGTAGTTCTCGAGCGCTCCCCCCGATTTGTTTGGCCTATTTCTTGATTAATAAAGACAGCTCTATAGAAATAGGCCGCCAATCACACCAGTGCATACTCACTAAGAGATGCTCAATATTAATGTACTTGTGATTGTTACTATTATTTAATTTAATTGTGTCTTATGTCTTTACAACGTGGGACGAACCTGGTACCCGGGGGAAACCCACGGAAACACGTGTAAACTCCAGACAGAAATGCCGACTGGCCCAGCTAGGACTTGAATCAGTGATCTTCTTGCTGAGAGGCCGCAGTGCTAGCCACTAAGCCGCCGTGTCGCCCGATTCTAGAAATGAGGAGGAGGGAGAAGGGGTGGATGCAGGGTTCTTCCCAAGTTAAGATAGGGAGTAAAGTTAGGCTGTATATTTATGTTAGATTTGGAATAATCTGATTGGCTAGCTGATGATTACCGATAGGGACCAGCTGCAGTTAATCCTATCACGTGCTCCTCTCGAAATTAGTTTGTGAAACTTCACTTATTCGTTTTCTGGAAATTAGAACTGAATTTAGAAATAGTTTTGAAACAAATCTTCGTGCTTAACAAACAAAATTAAATATGTACAGTAGGCTAAAGGATGTCTTCAGTGGAGTGCGTACAAACTGTTTCCTTATCCATGAAAAGAGTAAAGTAAAGAGTAAAAGGAAAGTAAAGCGGCCAAATGGAGGAGGCTCGTTATTTATTCTCACGCTGCAGATGGTTTGTTTAACAGTTTTCTTGCTAGTAAAGCATTCAGTTTTTCCACTTACAAAGTCCGGCATGTAAATAGCAAATGCTCCATGGCGCAATCCAATTGACTCTTAAAGGGACTGGGAAATGAGTCTCTGATTGGTTTAATGAACGTTATTCTCAAAACACACCCATAACTCATTAAGAGATAAAGCACAATCGACTATGTGGTGAAGTGCAAAGCTTATTTTCTCCATCCCTAAAATAGCAAAAAGTGGATTCGGACATGCCCTTATTGCTTTTTCTGCGCCATGTGCTTTAGATTTTGCACATAGATTTTTAAAATAGAGCTCAAAGTGTTTTTGGTCATTATTATTTTGGTCATTATCATAAATAGACCCAGTGGTAAAATGATTGCGGCACTGCTCCTTCAGTTCTGATTCTGCATGTGGTATGAAAACTTTAATCTGTTAATATGAACGACGAAATAAACATGTGCTGCTCATGTTCTGCTCGGACGTGTGGTGTGAAAGAGGTCATACCAAAAAACGTGGACTTCCACAATGAACAGACACATGATAGAACTTGCCATGGTACAAATTATAGTCAGCCTTCAATGTCCTCATTTGTTACAATACATTCTAAATAAGCAAACAATGCAGTTTACATGCTTCGTCCTTGCTGAGAATGTCTGTTATAACGGTTCACGTATTACAAAATAGTCAGGTTTAAATCAGGCTTGGGCACATTATTACAATTAATGTATCAGATCGGGTCGAGCTCGGGTTACATGTTTTCCGCTTTCTTTAAAATGACTAATTTTGTATTCAACAAAACAAAGAAACTCATAAATGCTTATAACCACTTGAGAGATTGAGTAAATATATTTTTTATATTTAAACTATCCATTTTACTAAAACACTGCACTAAGAATCCTCCTACTATTGTTTATGCTTTGTCACCTCTGCCTTCAAATTTCCTCAATTTTCTGGAGGAACAACAAGTAATCTGCCTAAAAAAAATCCTAAGAAAGAACATTAATTCCATTTCGCTGCGCCTGTCTACCCTCATGCCCTCCATTTCACCTAGTACAGTCTAATATTTAACTCAACCACTTACTGTTATCACTTTTTCATTCTCAGGGGCAAACCATCAGCCTGCTTGTCACCATGTTGCTTTTACCTGATAACCGTCAGGTCCTGAAGCTATAACCCAACGCCACCCTCCCCCAACACAGACAACACTTACCACGGCCATTTCCAAATAACCACTAAGATTCGTTCCCGTTGAAAAGACCAATGTCTGACCACGATAGCTGCTCTTGAGTTGGCGCAGGATCAATACAGCTTCAACTCTCTAGCACACGGTACATATTAAACCTTCTGGATATTAAAAAAAACGAAGAGGTGATGTTCGGTTCACAGCAAAACTCCTCAACAGTTTGATGTGCAGGAGTTTTTTGTCTTGAGAAAAACATTTTGTGTTTACTCTTTTTAGACTTTCTGTGTGCGTTAGATAAATAAATGAAAAGAGAGAACGAGGACGAGGAAAAGCTTGAAAGAGAATCGGAGAGGGAGAGGAAAGAAATACGATACAGACCGTACTCAAGGTCACCGTCATGGTCATGAGGCCCTTTGATGATATCAAACCCTTCACCTAGTCCAGCTCCGGCATCATAAATGAATGAGAAAAACACGGAGCATCCTGTCAGGCTCATCATAAACAATACATCAGACGCAGGAGAACTCGGGACATGATAGGTTGATCTTCACAAGACCTTGCATCAACAAGTGATTGCCGGGCAGCTTTTCCTTCATTGTGGAGGAGCTCATATTTCTCTTTCTTGCAAAGTGCAAATTTGGTTCGCGCCATTCACCTTGTTCTTTACAACTGCACCAAACACATGCATTATAAAACAGCTCTGTTAAATAGGGGCGCTAGCTTGTTTCTGGAAATGTCTTCTAGAGGAAAGCGCATAAGGGTGCAGAGCATTTTCCATGAATTTTTAATTCTCCCATCGGGTCCTTAATGACTGTCCGTAATGCAAACAGTTTTTTTCCCCAAAAGGAGGGGAATTTGACTCCTGGTGCTCAGATTAACTCAGACATCAGGCAATTAAAGCACAGGACTGGTCTCTTATCTTTCCGGCTGACGCAGATTAAAGAGATAGTTCATCCCCTAATGAAAATTTGGTCATTATTTACTCATTTCAAACCTGCTGTTATTCTTGTTTATTTCACACAAAAGAGGAAATTTAAAAAAGCAACATAAAAGGGCATAACATTTTTATCAATCTTTAAATATCTTTGTTTCAGGTGCTATGATACTAACCTACAGCTATTCTGAATTTGAGTGATTTATTAACTTGTGTTCCCTTTCCTCACACAAAGCTAGTGTATTGCTTTAGAAATCCTGGAATAAAATGTGTGAAACGTATTATCCTGACAGACTATAATCATTGGATGGTTGCTGTGGTTGTTAATGTCAAAAAAAAGAAAAAAAAAGAAAAAAAAAAAAAAAAATATATATATATATATATATATATATATATATATATATTTCAGCATACAGTATGCCCTATTGACCATTTTGTAATGGTTTAAATGTTTACAAATGATCAACATGTACTTTTGTAGTATAGAAGAGATGCATGATGACTATTGTATTCCAAAATAAATGAATACTAGTGTCACAGGTGGCATTGGTGCACACTGCTCTGTCTCACCTGGAAAACAAAAACACATATGTGAGAATGCTGTTTGTGGACTACAGCTCAGCATTCAACACCATAGTGCCTGCCAAGCTGGTGGTGAAGCTCCAGACTCTGGGCCTACACAGCTCTCTGTGCAACTGGATCCTGGACTTCCTGTCAAGCAGATGCCAGGTGGTCAGAATGAACAACCTCACCTCATCCACACTGATCCTCAACACTGATGCTCCACAGGGCTGTGTTCTCAGCCCACTCCTGTACTCCCTGTACACACATGACTGTACATCCAAACACAGCTCCAACGTCATCGTTAAATTTGCTGATGACACAATGGTGGTGGGCCTAATAACAGATAATGATGAGACTGCCTACAGAAAGGAGGTGCACACTCTGGCGCAGTGGTGTCAGGAAAACCACCTCTCACTCAACATCAGCAAAACCAAGGAGCTAGTGGTGGATTTCAGGAGAGAGAAGAACGAACACACTCCCATCACCATCAACGGGACACCAGTGGAGAGAGTCAGCACTTTTAAGTTTCTTGGAGTGCACATCGCTGAGGATCTGACATGGACTGCCCACACAGACGCAGTGCTGAGGAAGGCACAACAACACCTCTTCTTCCTCAGGCGTCTCAGGAGGTTTGGAATGAGCCCCCACATCCTCCGCTCGTTCTACACCTGCACTGTGGAGAGCATCCTCACTGGCTGCATCACCACCTGCTACGGAAACAGCACCAGCAGCAATCGCAAAGGTCTACAAGGATTGTGCGAACTGCTGGATGCATAGTAGGAGGTGAGCTTCCCTCCCTCCAGGACATCTACACCAGGAGGTGCATGAGGAAAGCCAAGAGAATCATCAGCGACTTCAGCCACCCAAGTCATAGACTTTTCTCTCTGCTACCCTCAGGCAGACGGTTCAGCAGCATTTGATCACGCACTAGCCGACTGAAGGAAAGTTTCTTTCCTCAGACTATCAGGCTGATGAACACTTAACACACCCCACACAAACTCTCCCATACCCCACACTGCACACCATCAAGATGTAGCATGCACTGCACTTTAACCAATCCATACTTAAAACAATACTGCCTACAACTATGTGTACACCTATCCATCGTACGCATCACTGTCAACATTGCCAATTTTACACTGTCTTGTTTTTTTTGTGAGTATGTTGTTGTATTTTGCACTGTGGTTGTATTTGCACTGTCTGTATTTTGCACTGTCTGTATTTTGCACTGTAGTTAGCCAGCACCTAAGCTTTTCACTCATCATAGCACACGTGCTGCTGATGATGTGACAATAAAAGTGATTTGATTTGATTTTAATTTGATTTGATTTGGTGGGAGCGTGCTTTGGCTCGAGGCCACAGCCAGAGTACCTTAGTGCCCCACCAGTGACATATACAGCTATAACGCACTGCTATGAGTGTGATATTGCATTTATACAACAGTTCAACAGCATAATTGTGTATATAAAAAAGAAAATCAAAATAAAAGTCTAAAAATTCTTTTGTATGAGGAACTATTTTCTTTTGCCATTCATTCACATCTGCAGCTGACGTCAATACAGCAGAAACCTTTACTACTTCACAAATGTCACTTTAGAGCTAGTATTTCAATGATTCTCTAGCGTAATGTCTAAAGTGATGACAAAACAGGTGATTTTGCTCACATTTTAAGATTATAAGGCTGAGCGCATGTAATGCCATCAATCTACAGAGATATCTCTTAGTATTTCTCTGGTGCAATCAGTATATCACAATAATTAACCACAAAAAAACTGAAGCAGCACAAATACCACCAGATTACTGTTGTGTTTGCGATATGAAAAAATGCTACACACATGCGGGCATTTCTTTTTTCTTTCTTTTTACTGTAGTCTGCAGTAACGAAAACAGGACTCATTAGAAACAACAACAGATGGCCGACAAAAAAGTAACTCAGGGTTATACAAAGAGTGGCCAACAAAAAATACATACATTCCTGATATGTGAGTCCCATCTCACACTCAACACACTACAATTACTATGGTATAAAGACAGCACTACAACATACAAAAGAGAGAGAGATCGACTAAGAAAATCACTGAACAATTTATAATTCTTTGATCAGTTGTAGTTTATAATTACGCTGGGTTTTCTCTACTGAGAGTTTATCATGCGGTATTTTTCGCCATCTTGTGGATGGTACTGTAAATTATAAATATTCAAAATAGGCACTATGCTTCTAAATAAACTGCATAGATGCAATGTAAACAACATTCTTAGCTAAAAAGCCTCTAAAGTACAGTATGTTATTGTCCGACAACTGCAATATTTGTCAAACTGTCGTGAGTTTATTGATCTGCTGTCACACCTCACACCTATTATATGCTGATTTTTAAAATAGGTCTATATTAATCTCTAATACTAAAACTGAAACATCAGACACAATCACTTCCAAAAGATGTAGATAATGTATTCCACCTTTCCACTAGGAAAGCATTTGAAATGTTAAGTCAAATCACCTTACTTTTATAGCATATTTTCAAAAGGTTCATAATAATAAACAACAAATGATCCGAACTTCACCAAATATGAGACTAATACAAAGTCTACTATAAAGAAGCTCTAAGAAGACAATATGTCCAGATCAGTTTATTTAAGTTCAATAACAAAAAAAGTCAAAAGCAATTTCAGGATTTACTAAACAAACTCAATTCAGCTTTATTGCAGTTCTACCAATAGCAATAATGTAATAATCAAACTTAATTAAAGGGTTAGTTCACACAAAAATACTCAATATTTATTTACCCTAAAGTGATTCCAAACCGTTATGAGTTTTTTTTTTTTCTGTTAAACACTAAAGAAGGCATTTTGAAGAAAGCTGAAAACCCGTTACCATTGGCTTCCATTGTAGAAAAAAAAAAAAAACAAGTAAAGGGTGAGTAAAAGATGACAGAATTTGCAGTTTTGGGTGAAATATCTTTTAGTTCATCCAAAAAATGAAACTTTCCTCACCATTTACAAACACTCAAGTTGTTTTTAACTTTTAGAAATTTCCACAAAACTAGATATTCTGAAGAATGTTGGAAACTTGCAGCCATTGACATCCATAGTTGAAAAAAATATATATACTGTATAATAGAGGCCAATGGTGGTCAATATTCTTCTTTTTCTGAAGTAACCATTGCCTTCCATTTTAGGAAAAACAACTAAGTCAATGATTACAGTATTCCAGCTTTCTCCAAAATATCTCTCTTTATGTGACAGATGAAAGAAATTCAGGCAGGTTTGGAGAGTGTAGAGTCAATAAATGATGACATTATTATTATTTTTTTTTAGGTAAACTAACCCTTTAAGCTTAATCTGGTTTTCATTGGATAACGTTACAATAATACTAAACATTACAAACATATTTAAACCCCATTTAAGGCAATAGTGGCAAACATGAACAGAAGCTATACAGTAAACACTGTTACACATTCTAAAACTGCAGTCTCATTATGCTGTTTTGATGCTTTGTATACACACATCGAGAACAATAGCATGCATGTTTTCCTTTGCATGTGTAAGTTCCAACACAATTAACAGCATTGTGAAAACACAGTCGAATTCAGTTAGCTGACCAAATTAACAAGTCATTTACATAGGCTAAAGCAGACACCAGCATTATCAAGCATGCCACCTTTATTCTTTCCTCTGCTCGACTGTAAACGATTCCAATCAGCATTCCTTATCCCACTGCAATCGTTCCTTTAATTAAAACATTCCAAGCAGCCGTCTGAATAATTATCCAAAGTGGACATATACGTCAGCAGACAGATTAGTAGATTTTTAGGCGGAAGGAAAAGACAAAGTAAAAGAAGGTGCTTAACTGCAGAATTAGAGGGAGAATGGGTTTTTAATCGCGCAGTTAATGTTGAGGAAATGTGCAGCTTGGAGATGGCTGACAGTGCAAATTACCTTTTATAGTTCATGAAGGATATGACACCAGCTGGGCTCCACTTCTGACATCGCTCCCACACACTTGCTTATTCGGAGTTGGGCTGTTCTGGAAACAAAGGAAATGGTTCAAATGGAAGAAAATGAATGTGCTTGTGATGGACAGTTTTCATCATGGTACCATAAAAATTAATCATAGCGTATCTCGAACGGTCTTTATCTTTGTCAAGGCTGATCTGGGTTTATTGAAACAATGATATAACGTTGTGTGTGTCCTTCCAAGAAGATGAAACTATCAAACTTCCCACTGCACGAACACAACCTCTTTCGTTTCAGTGCGTCATATATCTATGTGATTTTCATTAATTTTTCTTCATCTCATTTCCCTGAAATCTCACTCGGCTTTGCTCAAGAATAAGGATGTGGAAATATATTAAGCCCTTTGAACATTTCGCTTTTTGTGATGTACAGGCATTGTTGTAACAAATCTGCCAGTATGAAGAAAACATGAATCATAAATGGCCTTTTGTTGAAATGGATCTAAGATTACTTATTACATATATTTTTATAGTAATACACCTTAAAAATTGAATTCCAATGATGATAAAAATGAATGTTCAGCAGCCATTACGCCAAAAGGGCATATAAAGAGCTTATATTTGGTTTTACAGGGCCCTTGTTACGTGTTTCATAGTAATAACAATAAAGTATGCATAAATACACACATCTAACCTTATATCATATGTACTTACAATAATAAATATTGCTCAGTACTTAAAAGCAGTTCATCCAAAATGTAAAATTATGTTATCATTTACCCAACAATTTCTTGTCAATAAAAGATATTTAAAAAAAAAGAATTGACTTCCATAGTATTTGTTTTTCCAGTATGGAAGTCGACAGTGTCAGCTTTCTAATACATCAACAGCGATGTGCCTGACTTTCAAGCCTAAAAGCTGATTAAAGGCTGATTTAAGTTGTGTTTTAAATAAAAACACTGGCACGCAATAGAAGGAATATGTTCTATTATAAAAAGAGTTTGTTTTAACCAACAACTGAAATTTATATCTTAGAAATGGCTTCTATTTCTTGCAGCTGAATAACAGAAAACTGACAATGATCACCTCAGGTACACCTCATGTGCTTTATTCAGTGTTAAATGCTAATAATGCGAATTTGAATGCCATTTTACGTGAGATTTATTGCCATTCTACTAAAAGCAGCAGCAGATAGTTTACCTCAGATCTTGAAAATAAAATAAATCATTAAACACATATCAGTGATTCAGCATGTATGTTTAATAATGTTAAATAAGTTTAATATGTATTAATTAGATTATAAACCTTACTATTTCGTTGGAGTGCAGTATGTGCACTATTCTATTGTTCTGAATGGCTGTATTTAAATTTCTGTTGTGTTTCGTCTGGTGCAAACAGCAAAATTGCTTAGCACTGCAGTTTTCCTCATGTAGTGTGTTGTTAGGACACAGGGTTACAATGTAACCTGCTCACCTAATGTTTACTTTCATAATATTTATATTATTTTCTAACTAATACCCATCTCATGTGGAACTCTGAACCTGCATCTTATTTCGGAGTCTGCTACTGTCCAGTGGAGGATGCATTTCAGTCATGGATGCACACTTTAAGAGCCTTCATGACTGAATGAATGAAATAGGCTGTTTTTCACAAAAGCAACCCAGGGTGCTGAAATATAATTGGCTAAATAATTTCAAAGCAGAATATATTGTTTTTTTTTTCAGATAAACAAGAATGTTCACGTATTATGTTACTTAAATATCTGCAAACATATTGTGGTATTTTTATGCTTTAAAAAACTTACAGAACCTTTATGAAACCACTTGATTGTAGGTAAATGTTTTGTACATTTTCATTTTAGGGTAAACTGTTGCTTTAATTGTATTTATCCTGTAACAAAGGCGATGCAAAATAAGGTGTAAAAACATCAGAATACTCCATATAGCTTAACAATATTCACAAATTAACTGGATGAAGGTTATGCTATTGAGATATATGGCACTTTACATATACGCACAATATCCATAATGGGTCACAGATGGGTCCAGCTATCCAGTAATGAAAGGCTGTGACAGAATTCATGGTACAGCCACAGTTTCCCAACCCTAATGAAACAACATGAAGAGCTCTCATTAGGATGGATCATGTATCAAAATGGTAGAGAAACAGAGAGACAGTAGAAGAAAAAAAAAATCAACTCAACAACAGAGAATAGCTGGAGAGCTCACGCTCTTCATCTCAATTTGTTCCAGGGCTGCATGACCTCCATTAGAGATTCAGAAACGAGGAGGCATTATGAAAATTGTAAAGTTCTTTTTACACACTGTTTTTCAAAATAGCATAACCTTTAGGAAGTTAAGAGATCTTTTGTGAATGTTTTCAAGCTCTGTGGATAATTCTTCCCCTCCCCGTTTTGCAGTTCACCTCTGTAGGTGTGAGGCACCCAAGTGAGATATTAAAAATAAAAAAAACAAAACTCTAGCGTTTTGAAACTACTGAAATTGGTGTTTTACTGGAGTATGTGCCAATTTTACAAGAGCAAAGGGGGTGAAATGGCATTAATGAGCAGGATTTTGATGTCAATGAGAGGGCAATGTGGCTTTCTTTTATAATTTATTAGATGTGACATCCATCTAAATTCTGCACTTTTATAGGCTTGTGAGCACCACAATAAACGGATCCTATATGAAATAATAGCAGGAAAATGAAGCATGGTCGAGTTCATGAGCTGACACAATAATTATTAAATACGGTCCATGCATTACTGTCAGACAAGCTCTATGCCGCTAATGCTGAGTCTATATTTATTCAATGTGGCTTTAGAGAGATGGTTTAATATATGTGATGTTAAGCAAATATAACATTTTATGATTAATGGAAGGAAAAAATAATCTCATCAACTCCTTGCAACAGGTTGACTGTCTTTAAATTATCACTTTGAAAGTCAAGTGTGTAATTGATTTGAAGTTAAAATACTTTTTATTCCTACTGTATTTAATGTGCAGAGACATGTATAATCACAGTTTAAGCTTCAATCCTCGCACAAAACACACAAAGCACAAAAATGATATTTTGTTAAAGGAATAGTTCACTCCAAATTGAATGTTTTGAAGCTGCATTAAACACGCATACATTTGTTTATCATCTCAACAAAAAGATGCATTCCATGTATGTGTGTGTAACATTAAGCTAAGGGTGCTTTCACACCTGCATTATTTAGTTCAGCTGAATCACACTAGAATTGTGAAGTGTGCGGTTCAATTGGGCAGGTGTGAATGTAGCAATCGCACTCGAGTGCGCACCAAAAGCGTACCAAAAAAATTTGTACCAAGACCTTCTTGAAGAGGTGGTCTCAGTATGCTTTCAAATGAACCCTGGAGTGGATTGTTTGTAATGAGAACATGATCTGAACTAGAACAGACGCAACCGCAAAAAGTACTGCACCTTTTTGGACTAAACTAGCTGCCATAGTCTGCAGCGGTGCATTATGGAATGTGAAGGAAAAATACTGACAGCTCTTGACCTGATGGATCGTTGGTAATATTTCCGGAAGATGACCATGTTTAGCAAAATTAATTCATGCCTCCTCCTGGAGTGACTTGTGATGCGCCTTTGACATTTGCAATGCATTTTCCAGCCGCACTTCATTCTCTAAATGTATAGTTTGTCTAAAGTGATGTATACAGACTATATTGTATACTATGACCAGGGATACAATCTGCCAGTGCAGTCATCCCTTCATAGTAAAAAGCAATATATTGTGTCTGCTGGTTTGTTTACTTGTGGGAGTTCCATTGGCATTTACTCGCACATTAATTCTGACTAATCGAAAAGCAGTTTAGGAAATATGTTCAATAACATCTGGCCAAGATGTCAGATGACTGCATTTTAGTTTTTTTCAACTGGTTCGAACCAAAACAATCAGTGTGGTGTGAAAAGAACCCAAAAACCACAGAAAAAAGCTACAATGTATAATTTGTTTCCCTTGGCTCTGACCAAATGTACCGAACCACAGATGTGAAAGCACCCTAATGCAGAAATGTATTTACTCAAATGGAAAACTCTATTGTATATATCTAATACAAATTAAAGTAAAAATAAATAATTAATAATAATAAAAAAATATATAATAATAATATACATCAACAATGGCCTCATTCCCTAGTAGTTAATGGCAAAAGTTGATAGTGGAAACCCAATTTTATGCTGTAGTATTTATCTCATTACACCAATAGGATGACTCCAGGATAAGTAAACTAGATCCCAAAAATGTAACAAGCACTGCCTTGATCCAGGAATATAGCTGTCCAGATAAATCAACTAACAGAGTCAAAGCATTGACCAAGCACCAGAGGAAATCTGGAATTACCCTTACAGCAACTCTACACTTTAATGCACTACCCACTAGCACACTTAACCATGGAAATAGATCCATATAGTGCATAAAGGCCTTCAAAAAGCTATATATTGAAAGATTAGGACGAGAGAAGAAAAACGAGACAATAGGAAGCTTTGCAACTTGCTCGACTCTAATTCATCAGATCTTTACCCAAGAAAAAAAAAGTTTAGACACTTGAAGAGGATCTATAAGGAACATCTTTTTTTGCTGACTTGGCTTTAGTCTGAAATGTGAAAAGGAAAAAGGGACACCCAGAGGCGATCTACCTTTGCATAGTCAGCCCTCCATGGACGCTAGGACAGAGAACTGACAGCATCAGTCCACTGACAGTACTGAAGTAGCAGATAATGAGAAAGCAGGACACCCATAGGCATACAACCACTTTGCGTCTACTTTGCTGTCAATCCCCAACTTTACTTTAATTTCTGTAAAGCTAATTGCAATATCAGCTCCTGAGTGAAGGGGGTCACTAGCGATGTGGCAGGCCTCTTGTAGAATTAAGCTTGGGACCTTCTATCAATCTGCACATTCATTGTGAACCATCCTTGTGGCCAACTGCTCAACATTTCCATCTATGCCGAAGGGAGGGCAACTGCTCCTTCTGTGTCTTACTAACTGTGCCGGAATGAAGACAGCAAAATAATGGGTTATGTGAGAGGTTGCACAGAAAGACTTGGAGACCCGAGAGGCAACCTGGCCCAGCAAGGGCATGTATTTCCTAAATATCACCAATTTTACACTACCCTTCTTAAACATTTCTTAAACTTTCTCAGTGTCAAAAGAGTCCACAAAAAAGACCAAACAACTAGGAAAATTGTATTCTCCTTAAACCAGAGGTGTGCAAACTCGGTCCTGGAGAGTTTAGCTTTAACCCTTAATCAAACACACTCAAACCAGCTGATCAAGCTCTTACTAGATATACTAGAAATTTCCTGGCAGGTGCGTTGAAGCAAGTTGGAGCCAAACTCCAGGCCCTCCAGGATCGAGTTTGGACACCTCTGCCCTAACACCTTTCCCTTCAGTCTTCCACCCATGGTACACTGAGCTTAACAGGAATCCAGGAAAGCTTTACTTAGCGATTAACTCATGAACATTTTTCCCAAATTCTCCCTCTGTACACTCTCAGAAATAAAGGTACTGTACGAGAGCTGTCACTGGGGTGGTACCTTTTCAAAAGGTACACATTTGTACTTGAAGGGTCCATATTGGTACCTCAAAAGTATATATTAGTACCTACAAATTTAAGAAGAAGACTTATGTACTTTTTAAGTACCAATATGTACCCTTGAGGTATTGATATGGACCTTTTAGGTACAAATTTGTACCTTTTGAAAGGGTACCACCCCAGTGACAACTCGCGTACCTTTATTTCTTAAAGTGTAACTTTAATCCAATGACCAATAGCAGTGGATATATGCTTAGTAAACCGATGTAGCTGACAACTGTAGGCACCTACAGCCGCATTCACTAGGTGGTCTAGCAAAAGTAGCAGATTTTAAGGCAAAAGGGCAAAACTTTAAAGGCAAAAGGGTCTTTAATAATAGATGTTGCAAGTGTTCTTCAAATAGCAGTTCTTGATAAGACTTTTTACATTTTTGTAGCTAGAATGTTAAAAGGGGGTTAATGAGCTGAATACAGCTTCTTCCAGGATTTTCTGGTTTCTGTTTATCACAAAACCATGTTAAATCTGCAGCAGTATGTTCCTGTAGGTAGGGCTGACAGGGAAAGCACAATTAACTCAGTATCTATCTCCACAGAACCTGATGTCATCTTTCTGCGTCTTGCAAGATCAGAGGAGACCACCAAACTCCACTGGGACAAGAAGCCTCAAGGAATGAAATGCCTCTTCCAAACATATTCATAAGTTCAACCTGCAACCCCAAAATCCAGCCTAACATGCTGCCCCGGAAAAAGAAGCAGGACCTGTCCCAAGGGTTGTAGATGCTTGGTCTCCAATACTTAAAGAAATGGTCAAAGGGGAGTCAATAGGTCAAAGTGAATAGGTCAAGGCTCAATGTCAAACCTGCTCCCAGGCCGGTGAAACAAAGGGTTTGTGCATCATCAAATGTGATATATTATTGACAAGCTGGTGCACAATCTAAAGCCCCATACACAAGGAGATGTGTTTAGCTGTGTAAACAAAAAACAATGCACCATACCTCCAGGAAGATCCGGTATTTTTGTGAGAGTGAATTTGCTGTTTGCTAAACGAAGCCTAGTCTTTTCAAGTGAAAAGCCAATTGATATAATTTAGGAAAAGATGATGTCATCAGGCTGTAGTCACACTTTGCTACATCATGTAACAATAACAGCAACAGCAATGGTAAACTACATGGTTATGTTCATGCTGCCGAAGCTATACTGAACTTACTGTAACAGCTTTATTTAAACAGCATTCACATTGTGTTGGTTTGTATACAGCACACAAGGTTTATGTGCATGCTCCAACTTTTTTTCTCCGTTTTTTGTCTATCACTTCGGGAAAATTACACAACAACATACCAGTCTGGCATGTATACTGCATTGTTTTTACATTGGTTTTAGTCGTTTTGTGTGTATGCAGATATTTTTTGAGATAAGGAATGAAAATGATCCCCATCCAGATTGGTGTTTTAACTGCATTTAAGAAAAATGATTTCTGTCTACATTATACAGCCTAAATTGCATGATACATGACCATTCAAGTTCACTGGGCATGTGCATATTGTGCCGGCAACCATACTTGCAGTCTAGTAGTTGTGCAATGGTAATATGAGAGAAAAATGACGAATCACGGAGCAATATGTCCAGAACCCCAGACAAAGAGTCATATGTGTTTGATTTCTCTTCTTTTCTTTTTCATTATTTTATTATCTGTTTTAACACATTTTTGGTCCACACCCAGATTCGTTTGACGTCAAAGTACGGTACGTTTAGCTAGTGTAAACGCTGTCTTCTGAACTCGGGTGCGCACCCATGAACCGTACCCTGGTCCACCTGGTCTGGTCTGAGTTTATGCGAACTCTGGTACGGTTCACTTCTGATATGAATGCAATTGTACCAACTAACGAAAGTGACCAGTCAACCGTACAACAAACTTTAGTTTGAACATAAATCAACTTCTGTAAGGTTATTTTTAATAATTTAGTTTCAGTTCAGTTTTTTTTTTCAAAACATCAATGATTTCCTTTAAATTATAATTATTTAATTATATTTAATTAAATATATAATTATTGTCACTATAAAATTGATGAAAAACATGTATCCTATTAAATGTATTAGTTTTCACAGAGTAAGGGAACTTGCTAGTAACCAGTTTTTAATGTAGCAGTTTTATAGTATTTTCATGTTAAAACTACAATCCTATTTAACAGTGTATGAAATGAAGCAAGTTAGATTTAGAAGGACATGAGGATGAGTATAGTTTCAATGTTCTTGCGTGAACTGCTTTAAAGATGTATTTGTAGTCTGATTTCATAGCAAAGCACACAATGTCCCACTTGGTTTAACTTGGTGATATTAAAATGCAAAAATTATAAGCTAGACTTTAAATAAATATACTTGAGATAAACAAAGTTTAAAAACTGCTTTAAAATAAGCATCTCCTTGTTATGTGCATACAGACTCAGCAACAAATCACTATGATCTCCTGAATTTTAGTCAAATCACACAGACTTGGTCTTTGAGAAAGATCTGAAACCTACTAACAAAAAACCAAGCAACATGGATATCAATTTCATTAGCTCTCATAATGAAAATAGTTCTGTTTGAATGACCTAAAAATGGGTGTAAGTCTGAGATGGAAATTCAATCAGAAGTTGGCTGCAGAGCTGACACAATAAACAAGGCACATTTCATTTCAAGTTTTTCAAGGATGTCAAACTATAGTTTATACAGACATTTCCCTTTCCTTCCTAATAGGCCCTAGTGATGGCAGCTGTGGGCAGGGAAGAGATTTATTTTGCTTTTGCAGAAATTTTGACTCCCAGAGGGTGGATGGGATTTGAAGTGTTGTTATTATATAATTTCCTACATAGCACAATTTGGAACAATTGTGATACACCAAATGGAAGAAAGTTTGCTCTCACTTACCTCAAAATACCCTTAAGGTTCAGGATTACAAACTTTGATTTTATAATGCAGCCTCACTAGGACAGCATTGTTTTTAGCAGAGCAGTCAGTTTAGGAGAGTTAACGGTTTCCTTTCTCTACTATTTGCTCATTTTTAAAGGCAACGTGAAGCTGGATCAAAGCCTGCTGTCACGAAGTGCTGAACAATTAACTGAAAAAAAAACATTACTGAAACTACGATTACTGCTGTCAGAATGCACACCATTTCATTTGGGTGCATTCTGTTTAAAATGTGCTTGTGTGCATGTATTTTTGCAGCACTTAAGCACTGTATCCAGACATATGCCTGTTGTGGGCATGAATACAATCACATTTGTGCATAAGATCTGTCTGTCTGTTTCATAGATGTTTACTTTATGTTAACTTTGGTTATATATATATATATATATATATATATATATATATATATATATATATAAACATTAACTAAACATAAACTTTCGGTAACACTTTATTTTGATAGTCCATTTGAGTATTAGTAGACTGTCTGCTTAATATCTGCTGATACTGCTCCAGACATTTACCTGACTATAAGAAACTTTGCAAGTACATGTCAACTTACACTAACCCCAACCTAACAGTCTACTTATAATCTAATGAGAATTAGATTGGCATGTAGATGCAATGTAACTTAAATTCAACAAACAGACCATCAATATAAAATGTGACCAAACTTTCACTTTCACTGAAAAACGAAAACATATCTACTTCAAAACAGTATAAAACTATAAAATGATTATAAAATGGTACTACAAATATTACACATATAATAATGTGTAAAATACATCAAACAGCAGTCTTTTAATAAAATTATAATTGTTTATAATTTCATAATTTATTTTTGCAATGTTCATTCATTTACAAAAACACCCATACATTCTCAAATTCACACACACACTCATACACTACAGCCAATTTAGTTTATCCAATTCACCTATCCTGCATG
>CAIGQZ010032461.1:3578123-3591699 GCA_903798205.1 Danio tinwini | reverse complement strand
TATATATTTTTTTTTTTTTTATATTCATATTTGATTTAATAAAAACAAGTTTAGATTTGTCCACCTGTTGGGTTTTGGAGATCACCATATGTGGCATAAGAATAGGAATTTAAGAACAGATGGCATAAGAATAGAATACTATTTTTTGACCACATTTCATTATTATTGTTTATTTATTAGTTTGCTGAAAATTAAAACTGAATTTAAAAATAGTTTTGAAACAAATCTTTGCTATTAACCAACAAAATTAAATATGTAGGCTAATCGATGTCTTCAGTGGAGTGCGTACAACATAGTTTCCTTATCTACGAAAGTGAAGGAGTAAAGTAAAGGGTAAAAGCAAAATAAAGAGAAAGTAAAGAGGCCAAATGGAGGAGGCTTGTTCTTTATCCTTGCACTGCAGATGGTCTGGTTAATTGTTTTCTCACTAGTTAAGCATTCAGTTTTTCCATTTAAAAAAGTCTGCCATTTACATATCAAATGTGCCATAGTGCAACTCAACTGACCCTTAAAAAGAATTGGAGATGAGACTCTGATTGCTTTAATGCACGTTATGCTCAAAACACACCCCTAACTCATCAAGAGGATAAGCACAACCCTGTTAGACCATGTTTATTAGACAAAGTGTATTTTTTTTGTCCTTAAAATAGCAAAAAGACCCCTCTTGCATTTTCTAGTACCCTACACCTATACCTAACCCTACCCCTTACAGAAAACCATGTACATGTTTACCTTCTGGGAAAAAAACTAAATCTGTGATTTATAAACGTATATACTGTAGAGTTAGACGAGTTAGAAAGCAATGTTCATGTAAGTCACCTTTTCCTTTTAATAACCATGTCTCTGTCATACCCATGTCATTATACAAACTTGTGTCTTTATAATTCACAAAAACACACACATAAAACATTAATAAATTATGCATTTTGTATTTGCAGAGAAACATGTGATTTAAGGTTTTGTAAATAAAAATTAAAGGCATGTGTTTCTGAGCAATCATGAGTTATTAACTTTAAAGTATTTTTTTTTTAAATCAGTTGGTTCAATGAATGAATGAATCATTAAGACCAGTTTTGTAAACTGCACCACACAGTTCACTGGGAGTCAGATGTCAAGATTCAGCTACTTAATGTGTGAAACAACATGGGACTTATTTTTGGGTGAACTTTTTCTTTATACAGTATTTCAAAGACTTTGCCAGTGTTAGTGATGTGAGAATTCCAAATGAGAGACAAACAAACTACCTGTTAAATATTGCAACCTGCGTGTCTGCTAGCAACTTCAGTTCAATGTAAGTTTCATCATAATCATTTATCAACTTGTTTTCTACTTTAGATCTCTGAACATACTTCTCTCAAAAAACCAACAAGAAAAGTAAGAACAAAATCACAGATTTACAACTTTACAGACTTCTGACAGGCTCATGTCATGTATGACTGTGTTGCTGACACTGAAACGTGCAAAGTATCACAAATATGCATTGAAAACAGATGATTTGAATAGGAACCAAAATGTGTTTATAAAAAATAATACAATATAAAAAGATGATGGCTGGCCATTTTTCTCAAAATCACAACAAAAAAACAAGTTAATGTCTTGATATGACATTTCAAAGACTGACAGTTAAACATTTTGATTGCACAAATCATAATTAACATGTCAATATTTCAAATTGTATAATGAACAATAAGAAATAAATCATTTTAAACAAGTATTTTTTTCCAAATGGAAAGATAAGGGCATCTTAACAATTCAAGATCTTTACAAAGAAGGAACATTTAGCTCCTTTGAACAGCTAAAACTAAATTACAACCTTACTTCCTCAAACTTTTTTCGCTATATGCAAGTTAGAGATTTTGTTAGAAAATATATTAAAGACTTTAAAACCGAGAGGTTGGAGCCTTTAATAGATACAACTGTTAATGTACATCATGAAATCATTGGTAATGTATCTAACCTTTTCAAGTTACTGTTAGGGTAGGTGTACAGCAGTACAGATAAAATAAGACTGGACTGGGAAGAGGAAATGGGTATTAACATTTGCAATGACAGATGTGATGAATGCTTAAGTAATGTACTGTACATTCATGTTCTGTGAACATAAGACAGCATCTGATCCAATATAAAGTCATTTATAGGCTCCATTATTCTAAATTAAAACTTCATAAAACATTTCCAACAATCTCTTCATGTTGTAAAAAGTGCAATGTGTCAACAGGAACTCTGTTTCATTCTTTGTGGTCATACAGTAAACTACAACTGTTCTGGAAAAAAAATATTTAAATTTGTGCATTCAGTGAATTAGGAAACTGATCCGAATATTGGACTTTTAGGAGCAGATTACAGTTCTTACAGTAGAAACGCAACCAATTATATTTCATATTTGTATTAAAAAAAAAATAATAAAATAATCTAATTTAAAACCCATTTTACAAATGTGGAAATCTGATTAGAGAACTAGGAAACATGTTCATTTGAACAAGATTTGGGAACTATTCATGTTATTTTTGCAGATAGACTGAACTGATAGACTTTTACAAGACTATTGTATGTTAAGTAATTGATTTTATTTCATTATTTATTTTATAATTATCTCATAATTATTTTATAATGTCCCATGGTTTCATTGTCCATGTACACCTTGCTTCAATTTTAAAATTTTGTCCTAGCCAGTTATGATTGTAAATGTTATTCATGCATAATACGCCCTTTATTTTATTTTTTATGAACCTTTCACAAACATTTTTATCAATGTTAGATGGATGGGGTGGGAGGTAGAGTTTTGAGTTCCTTTTTGTAGTAAGCAAAATATGATATATTGATATCTGGTCTATCTCTTTCTTGTGATGATTTAGGCAGTACTGTATGAATAATATACAACTGTTTTATTATGAAAATAAATAGTTAAACAAACAAATAAATTAATTAATTAATTAATTGCAACTGTACTTACAAAGCAAATAAAAAAAATGACAGACTAGGGAATGCAGTCTCAAAAGCTTTGATGCAGAAGGTTATTGCTAGCACTGACCTGCAAAATGTAAAACAGTAACTAGTTACACACATGAACAAGTAAATGGACATTAGACAGCTGGTAAATGTCACAAAATAATCTAGAAACAAATGGTATGTTTAAATGATAAAAATGTACTACAAACAAAGTGTTTCCATTTATTCATTTTCTTTTTTGGATTAGTCCCTTTTTTAATCTCGGGTTGCCACAGCGGAATGAACCACCAACTTATCCAGCATATGTTTTACGCAGCGGATGCCTTTTCAGTCGCAACCCATCACTAGGAAACATCCACACTCATTTGCACACACACTCATACACTATCAATTTCAGCATACCCAATTCATCTATACCACATGTCTTTGGACTGTGGGGAAAACCGGAGCACCCGGAGGAAACCCACGCAAACATGGGGAGAACATGCAAACTCTACGCAGAAATGCCAACTGACCCAGCCAAGGCTCGAACCAGCGATCTTTTTGCTGTGAGGCGAACATGCTACCCACTGTACCACCACGTTGCCAGTGTTCCCATTCCATTTTTAAAATGTTATGCATAAAGATGAGAAGACTAATGAGAATCCACAAAAATGACCAAAAAAACTGTTATATGCATGCCAGGCAGTTGGCAATGTTAACTATATAAACCTGTCTGTGCACATCCAGTACTAAAGTCTAACATTTTGGTTGTACTCACTTATGCTTATAGACTTTATATTGGTGTCCCCAAACACAGCTTTTGTGTAACTAAATGCCCAAAAGTACATACAACAAAGTTGTCCAATTTTAGTTTAATATAAAAATGTAGAAACCACTCTGCAACTGCTTCAGAATTTCAGAAACAGCTTGTCTCCAAGCCCAACAAGGATGCAAGGACGCAGAAACTGGTGTAAGTAGCAGGAAACCAAGACTAATTAATAAAGGAAAAATCTATAACAAGACAAAGGATGACCAATCACAACATCTACTGCCCACTAACTGCTCCAGACAGTAATTAGGCCTGTTCATTAGGCCTAGCCCTCTATGTGGTTATGTAATAGCCAGAATTAAAGGTTAATTCGCAGTGGTACCCAATCCTGTTCCTGGAAGGTCACTGTCCTGCAAAGTTTAGCTCTGGTCTTCAGACTCATTAGAACAGTGACCAGACATGCCCCAGATGAGCTAAGATCATGTAGATTTTATCTCCAACCAACTCCAACACGTTTGTTTAATTTAAATGCCACCTTAAAATACTTGTAATCTTCCGCTGAGTTTTAACTTTTGTGACCATTTGGCCTAGTCATACATGGCAACTCCAACACATACACTATAGAAACACCTATGTTAGTGTGTTGCAGCTGGTGGTGAAATCTATGGGACGCTGAGCCTTCAAAGGCAGGAATGGACACTCCTGATACAGTGCAATACTTTACTCACACAATCAAATGAATAATTTGTTCATTGGAGAAAAAAATAAAAAAATACAACAAATATGACTCAATTTTGGTCATTCAAGATTAGAAAATTACTCATAACTCTTCTGTGTTTTGTAATTTTAACAAAAAAAATAAAAATGACAACTAGAATTACAGTAAATAAACACTAGAATGGCAATAGTGTTGATTCTGATCATTCTCATTTAAGATGTCCTATTGTCACATCATATTTACATTCAAAGATATTGTTGTAATACTAGAACTAAGATTTAAATGTCAGTTGTCATATTTTATATACAGTAGGCATTAGACTAAAAATACAACAAATATGACTCAATTTGACTGACATGGTAATTTAAGATAAAACAATTGCTCATAACTCATTTGTATTTTGTAATTTTAATAAAATTACAATGTTAGAAAGAAATATACACACATTTAGGAATATTATTATATGGGTTTTCTTTTAACAAAGTTATTAAATTACACAATTTTACTAGGTTGTTCTAGTGTTAAGTAATAAAAATCCATAAGAGACCTACAGGAACTGTAGAGCGTGACACTATCTATGCCAAGGTCATGGGTTTGATTCCCAGGGGAAGCTAAAACTGATAAAAATGTAAATGTGTTTCTTGAACGCAATGCAAGTCATTTAGACATCACCAGACATTTACATTTTTGTAGAGGCAGTCTCTGTGTTTGGTAACACTTGCAACAATTCTAAAAAAAATTATATATAATGATAATAATTAATGGATAATAAAAGTGAGATTTCAACAGTATTTTGACCACAGAACAATGTGATCACTTTTATCATTTTTTGTGGTATTGGCAAAATGTCTTACAAATGTGGACCTTTCTAGTCCAAACAACAGGGGAAAAAACACCACAAAAGTAGCATCAAACACCTCCTTAGTCACCAAATCTACACAGCAATGGTTCTTTTTTTCAGAGGATATGAAACAGAATGCAGAAAATAGCTTTCCACCTACAGTTCTTCCTCCCTCAAAGAACTGGAAGGCTTTGTTCTTGAAAAAATGGTGCAAGATCGCACTAGAACTGAAAACAAAAGAGTGGGCTGTATAAGGTCCTTGAGACCAGTAACACCATCAGGTACCTGGAAGCAGGACATAAACCCAACAAATTAACCAAACAGCACATCATATCGCTATTAATATGATCTAACATTATTTCACTTTCAGCTAGATGCAGCGAGGTCATTTACATTTCTAATTGCCTTGAACTTGCAATCGCTACACTTTGCTGTCGCCTCAAACGAACCCAGCAACAGACAAATGGGGCCATGAGCATTTTAATGATGGCATAACTCTGCAATTACAGGGAGGGGGGGGGATCTAGAAACATGTCAAACACTTGCATTTGAATTTCAACACCTGTCAGAGCTCAAGGACTTGCACATGTTCCCTAAAACTCTTCCCAGAATAGATCGAGAGCGTATGTGTGTGTGTGTTTATGCGAGGGAAGCTTTGTCACTTGAGTAATGGAGGAACTCTGCGCTCTCAGGAGCTTTTCCTCCAGAACTCGTGAGCTATGCTCAATTAATCTACTCTGGTCTTAATGACCCTGGAAGGTGACTCTGGAGATAAAGCGCAATTACACTGGAAACACGGGCGCTGCCAATTAGGCTTCAAGTTTTTCTCCATCTCCCGAACTCATTCCACCCGTCCCACCGCGCCAAGCTGTTTGTGATTTCATTAGCCAGCCTCTTCAAGGGGAAATTAAAAGTAGTGCTTGTGTGAAGAGATAGGATCTCCTCAAAGTGGCTGTCCACAGATTAATGGGGGAAATGGGGGATTATGGGAAACTGATAGACCTTTTTATGTGAAGAAAGCCTTGACACAAGAGATTTTCTGCTTCCCCCTTTAATCATATTGTCTTTGGTGGAGATTGTGGGATTTCATCTGAACGGTACAGTGGCCGTCCAGCTGTTCCCGTTCTCCTGGAAGACCGAAGACGATCATCCGGAGCTCATATACCTCTGACTGCATTTGAGGTGGGAAATGTAACTCAACAAAGCTCATAAACCCAACAAAGCCATAATTCTCCCCTCTCTGGCGCTCTCCTGTTCTTTCTTTCACCATCACAGCTCCTTCCCAATGATGTTAATGAGCCACCCCGGTATGAAGTCGTCTGCTGCCTTGGCCCTTGTGCCAGCTAGTGAGTCGCAGTGTAATGAGTGTAACTAATGCTTCCTGGCACAGTCTCTCTATACCTCTCTCTCAACCTCCCTTTCCCTGATTCTCTTTTCCACACATTATTGGCCATTGTTTTCATTATTCACCTAAAATGGTAGAAATTTGGTCAGAGCTGGATATTCAAGTCCAATTGAAAACAACACACTCTTCATTTTTAATCAATAACAGTTGGATCTATTTTGGTATGCTTGTGTTCACATCCATTATGCATATATACATAAAATCACTCTCATTATTATTTTTTTAATGTTCATTAAAAAGAAAAGAAAAAAGAAAACTGTTTAGGGAAAATGAAAATGACCTTCCAGCCGTGTGTAACACAGCACTAAGTGAATGAAAACATCCAGCTGGGGTGTAAATCTGAAAGTGCACCGTGTTTAAAACTATTGATTCCTTGGAATGGATCTTTTGCTTGAACATGTCAACGTCGATGTGGTACATCACCAAATATGAAGGGCTGGTCCCGGTAAAACATGAATGGGCCTTTCCCTTCAGACACTAGAGGAGTGCGGGGGATCACGGGACTGATCATGCAACACAATCTCATGGCAATTCGTAACTTTTTGATATAGTGACTAATTCATATAAATTTGTACGATCGAATTCGTACAATTTAGTACAATTTGCTCATCACCCAATGACGGTTGAGTTTAGGGGCGGGGTTGGGTGCCACGCCTCCTTTTTAAAATCGTACATTTTCGTTTGACTCAACTCGTATGAGTTAGCTACTAAACTGACAGAACATTAAACACTTGCATTTCCCCATGAGATCAGAATAATGGATAATGATGTGAAGATGACGATTACTGACAGATGGAGATTCGATGGCATGGAATAAAGGGTTAAAGTTAATTTTCACAACAATACTACAGTATAGCTGACCTAGTGCTTTGTTTGTTTCTGTCATTTTTTTTAGATTTTTTATATAAAAACTTACGCTGCAACATGGGATTCCTCAGCTGTTTGCTATTAAAGGAAGGAGCAGCAGACTTTGTCAGACTTTGTCAGTAACTGTTACAATTCATATGGACCGGTTTCTAGTTCCTCCGGATAATAACATGTAAGTGTAATTAAAATTGTTGCCTCGTTTTATTTAGTTTGCAAAATATGTTTAATTGTGTGTTGTAACTTGTAATCGCTCCACGTGGCTTATCTTTTATAGATCAGTGCTTGTACTGTATCTCTCAGGTTAAACCTTCATGGGGCTATTTGCATACAGTATTGCCTCCAAAACCAAGTTGTCGGTTCATTCCGCTGTGGCAACCCCTGATTAATAAAGGCACTAAGCTGAAAAGAAAATGAAGGAATGAATGAGTTGTTATTATTAACTCAAAATCAACATCAACACAGAATCAACATCCTTTTTATCAAGTATTAAGCTACAGTGATCATGGATGTTGCATGATTCATTACAAATAATTGACTCCTAATAGTTATTTGTATGTATTTTGTACAATAAAAATAATAATCTCATAACAAAAAAATATGTATCAGCATTAATACAATGGATGTAAATATCCTTGTAATGTCGTTTATATCAGGAATCAAACTAAACATGTCATACTTTATGTTTCTGTATCTATGTTTTTTTTTAGTACTGTATAGAACCACATTATGGTTCTGTATAGTAAGCTCTGCTCATAAGAGTAATTTTCCTCTTGATTCAGGCTGCTAGTTTTTGATTCACTACAAAGCATCTGCTCATAACAGTCATTAAATGCTTGTTTTTTGCATGCATCCCATGCGAACCATTCAACAGAAAGTTATACTCCACTTCTGAATCCCAGGAAACCACAACATCACCAGCTTCCATGCCACTACAAGTTCAAATGTGTTTAAAAAACCATAACAGGACATTCAGAGCGAGTTGTGTCGGATGAAATCAGGAACGACTGAACACCACGAGCCTGTTAAACCCTCATAGTGCTCAGGGTTATGACTCTCAGCATTAAGTATTCAGAGGGAAAGACCATCTTGGTTGAAGAAGGAGGGAAATACATAATGAGCTGAGCTTCCCGCCTCAGGCTGCGCAGGTTCTACCTGAGGATGAATGTTTCTGGGATGTCAGTGTTGGCTGCAGATAAGAGGCGTATGGGAGAATCTCATTAAGAGCAGCATTGATTCACCCCCTTACCAAATGAATCATTCGAACTGACTCTGAATTACTCTCCAATAAGAAGGCGATTGATCATCTGCTTCGCCCTGACCTTTGGACTGTAGCCATACCGCGGACATAAAGTCGTAATCTGTACAGTTTACTTGGTTTATTTAAATGGATGAGTTTTAGCTTGTGATATTATATACGAGGAGCTTCTATGATTTATTGTAGCGCAAAGTACCATAAAAAGAAAGTTTGAAGGCGGGAGTGGCGATGGGACGGCCTGTATAGAGTACTGATTCTGTGAACTTACTTTGTCTGAAGATAAAAAATGTTGTTTTGAGAGTATGCATTTGTTTGTGTGCATCTGCGTCCGGTAAAGGAGGATGGATGAGCTAGTGGAAGCCAAGGCTGAGACTTGAAATGCTTTTTATACATTCATGTTGAACCATAATGCAAGCACTCTCAAGAGCTCTTCTATGGCCATCTAATGGATATCAGAAAGAAACTATTTCTCATTATTTTAACTAGTACAATGGGCTGCACTCAGAGAGAGTATACCGCATAGTGCAGAATTTATGAAATGTCAACCATTCACTTAAACGTACATGCACGTGCACGCGCGCACACACACACACACACACACACACACACACACACACACACACACACACACACACACACACACACACACACACACAAACACACATTATTTGATTGAGCTTAAGACAATCGCTGAAGAAAAAGAACAGCTACAGCAGTATGAATAGCAATAGAGCAGCAGAGAATGAAACTGTCAGTTAAAACACATATCTGAGCATGTGGAGATGCAATGAATCTTATTGATTAGACACAAGCAAAGCTAAACCTCAGGGAAGGTATTGAGAGAAGCTGGCAGCCTTAAGCCGCATTTGTGCGGATTTCCAATTCATCCAGGGCTGTACTATCAGGATATTGCTTTTACTTCCAAGTGTAATTGTTCCAAATGTTTTGTAAGCAACCGGGGATCTTGGAATGTATGGCTAGGATTTTACAGCCAACAATTAAAACGTAGATGTAGTAGCTGTTAGATTGCTCTGTAAATGTGTCGTATAATAGGGATGTATAATGCTATGATTTTTAGAACTGATCTAATAATCAGTATTATATAAAAATCAGCTGATACAGACACCAGCAAAGTTTTATTTATTTATTTTTGTAGAATTTCTACACCTATGATAATCTTAGGTATAGAAACTAAATGAATAATACAGATTTATTTATATAAAAAACAACAGTTAAAGGTGCAGTAGGTGATCGTCTTCAGAAACATTTTCTATTGTGCTGGTCTCTTCACATTCCAATAGTAATGATTAAAGTAAATGATCTAAATGTGTTTATATGTATTTTTATATTCTGGGTAAGGCATAAAACAAAAAAACATTCCAATTGAATAATGTTGGGCCGACATCTTCCATAATTTAGTAGCCCAAACTCTGCATCTCTGTTCATGCATATCCAGCATTAGTGCGTGCATGCCTGCAAGCGAGCCGCACATTCACGTGCATTGCAGACGAGATAGTCACAGTCACTGTAAAATCAAATGCTGAATTGAAACTTTTTAAAATCCTGAATGAATATTGGAGTTAGTTTTGCACGCTGGAGGAAAGATGGCACCATGGCTGAAGTATTTCTGTTAACCAGGTAATGTTATGATTAAAAATTATTTTAGTCCCCTAAAGCTGATGTAGATTGTGTTGTGTTATGAATGGGTTATATGCACAGAAGTGTTGTTCAGCCACTGAAATGTTCCTCTGAAAGATTGATGTGACTACAGTATTTTCAGTGTCATAAGGGACCTTTTACAGCATCAATAATGTAGATTTTGATTTAATTTAACAACAAAACATCAGTAAATAGCGCTATTTACCGCCTAACCTGCTTTACTGAGCTGAAGTTGCTTTTATATTCACATTGGTTCATTTCTGAACAATGACAGCCTCCTTATACTGTTTACCATGCTACTCTGAATATTCGCTGAATATATAGCATGTAACTGTGGCTTAGTTATAAGGGTAATTCCTGCACGTCACCGGCCAACCACTAACTACATTTCTAACCGGCGAATGACATGACCTAGTGGGTTGTCTGCTGTCATGTCACGGTGTGCGTGTTCGTGATTTCAGGAGCCGTGGCTTTCAAACACAGTCCCTCCCCTGCCGTCCAAAGATAATATGCTAACTGGTTAGCATTTTGGCAGATCACCTATACTGCACCTTTAAGGTTTCTGTGTTTAAGTTATGTAGTTTCATTTTTATAGAGAAATAGGTTCTTTTCATTTCATTTAAAGTCAAATAATTTAACATCAACATAGGAGGCTTAGAATTGCATTTGTGTTTTCATATTTATGACAAAACATGTCAGAAGTAACAGTAAAACCTGCACAGTAACATAAAAAGTTAGCAGGGGTTAATAGATGTAATGCAATGTAATTTATATAGTGCATTTTTAGCGTATGTCCATACACCCAAAGCACTTTACAATCATGAAGGGGAGGGGTCTCTCCAAACCACCATCAGTGTGCAGCATCCACTTGGATAATGCGACGGCAACCACAGAACAATGGCGCAAGTGCACGCACCATATACTGTACTACTTATTGGTGGAGTAGAAAGACAGTGATAGAATCAGTTCGGTGGATGGGGATGATTAGGGGGCCATGATGGGTAAGGGCAAATGGAGGGAATTTGGCCAGGACACTGGGGTTTTGACCTTACTCTTTACGAGAAGTGCAATGGGGTTTTTAATGACCACATCGGTTTAATGTCTCATCCGAAAGACAGAACTATTAATAAATGTAATTAAAGTAATAATCGCCTAAAATCTAAACATATGGACATTTATGAATCAAATTAGTAAATCAAAAAATTTGTGGGGAAAAATAAAAGTCATCTACATCTGTCTAAATGTTACACATTGCCTTTTGTAATGTTATATATAAGTGAGTATATTTATATAGGACTTTTTTTTTTTGCATGTGAAAACCTTTATTTATAAACAACAAGATTTATAGACAATAGGTTAGTCATTTGGTTTGGTTTTTTCATTCATTCATTGTTCATTCATTCATTTACATATATATTTTTTACAGCAATACCAATTTCTACAATGGTAATGAAAGCAATGTTTCTTGATATAATCAGAATGATCGGCATATTAGAACGATATGAGAATCAGCTTTGCCATTACATTAATTTATCAAATACATACAGATGTGTTGAGCAAAAATGCAATATGAGTATAAACTTATATATAGCGGTAGAAATATGTATATTTTTATGCATGGTAATGTAGGTATGGATAAAAGTATGCGTCAAATTCTTGTATATTAATTAAAATTACCCTGAAGCACATAAGTTTTATTCCAGGAAACAAGGCTGGAGTTCTATTAAGTAGTAGCTCTTCTATACAGTAGAGTTGGCTTCATTTAGTCTGAGAATAACAAACCTTTTCTTTTTTTTCAGTTTCTGCCCATTATAATGTTCACTATTTTATCGTGGAGATAAACACCAGCAGTTTCTGCCTTTCTTTTGTACAACCTGTTAGACGGCATAACCCACGTCTGGCCTTGTCTTCAGGATGATTTTTTTAAATGAACAGATAAGCAAAAACATTATCACAGCGGTGCAGCTGAAAAGATTGAACCGATTTTATGCATTACATAAAGAGCTTAAAAAACTGAATATAGTTGAATGGTTTGGACTAGTGCTTCTTTCTTCATTCATTATGTTCTTGCTTTTGTGTTCTCATTTGGACTGTTCAACAAAGCTTTATATCACATGACTGTCAAAACTAGAATGCTTGCAGATAGCAGGAAAAAATAAATTGCAACCAACAGTCCACTGGAAGAAGGGCAGTTCATTTCTCTATATATTCAAGTAGAAATTCATAATATTGTTCATCATGGTTAGTGCAAAAATCCATGGGGAATACAGCAGAGCCATGGAAACATCTACTAAAATTACACCCAGTAATTTCTTGGATCAAGACTGTAAACTGTTTTATCATTGATATTCTTTCATATTTCACATTCAGAATAATCAGGACATTTCTATTCCCGCAGCTTGCATTCATTTGCCTCATATTAGATAGGTTGAAATTAAATACTGAAATGAATATAGCTCACACATAGGAGTGGTACAATTTTAGTACTTCTCGAATTTGAATCAAATTTGAATTCTAATTTGAGTTTTAGTGATATTTTTGACTAAATATATGAAGCAAGGCAGCGCTGAAGCCAATCTAACAAAAACTAAAGTTAAAACTAAAATAAAAAAAAATTCTCAAAAAGATTTTAAAAATGTAATGCATGCTAAATAGGAGTGCATAATGTTGCATTTTTGCAAAATTACAGCAAATACCAGATGACTTGAAAAGCTTTATTTAGAAAGTATTTATTATTTTAGAATGATTGGGTGATGGCAACGAAGCAAGAAGGTCGCTGGTTCAAGCCTTGGCTGGGTCAGTTAGCGTGTCTGTGTGGAGTTTGCATGTTCTCCCTTACGTTCACGTTGGTTTCCTCCAGGTGCTCCAGTTTCCCCCCACAGTCCAAAGACATGCAGTACAGGTGAATTGGGTAAGCTAAAATTGTTCGTAGTGCATGTGTGTGAATGAGTGTGTATGGATGTTTCCCAGTTATGGGTTGCATCTGGAAGGGCATCCGCTGTGTAAAGCATACGTTGATGATTTATTCCGCTGTGGTGACCCCAGATTAATAAAGGGACTAAGACGAAAAGAAAATGAATGAATGGATATATATATATATATATATATATATATATATATATATATATATA
>CAIGQZ010032461.1:3550879-3563829 GCA_903798205.1 Danio tinwini | reverse complement strand
TTTTTTTATGTGGCATAATAGTGATATGGATTATTTGTTCTTTTGAACAAAACAAAAAAAGTGAAATGTCTTTGACAGGTGTGAATATTGAGAAATTGAGAATGTTCCAGATATTTCATAAAAACTTTAAGGAATCATAACAATCTTGTGGAAAATGGCCAGCCAATGTCCTTTTTAAATGCTATATTTATCTGTTATTTGGCAAATGGCCAATTTCAGTGGGTCTGTATCAAAGGCTGCATTAACTAAAAATATTCTGTCTAAAGATTAACTACATTAACTAAAAAAAATTTATTTTTCTTTTTTTTTTTTTGCATTGACAGAAAAAGCTGCCCATCTTTTTGTTTTTTAATTACTGTGCCTAAAGTAGCGGTCTCAAACTCAATTCATGGTGGGCCACTCTCCAGCAGAGTTAGCTCCATCTAGCTTACCTGCGTGGAAGTTTCTAGTGTTCCTGAAGGTACTAATTAACTGGTTTAAGAATGTATGGTTGGTGCAATGACCCTCCGGAAGTTGGATAAATTGAGCCATATAAAATAGTAAATAAATACATACATACATACAGACGTTTGTACATAAAAAAAATAGCTCCATTGGACAACATGCAACACATCTCTGTGGTGACCTAATGATATCAACTTGGGATTTCTATCAATCATTGTCTTTAGCTCATTATCATTGTTCACAGAGTTGCCGAGAACAGAGCTGTTTTTGACAAGTCAAAGTGTGGTGTTTAACATGATCATTGAGGAATAATAATTAAAATATGTTACAGACATTTCACAAAGACCATAAAGAATCATGCCGATTTGCAGAAAATTAACGTTCAATGTCCTTTTTTTAAACATAAATGACTCAAACCGTAATATGCTAGAATTATGACTGCATTACACATTTTTAAAGTTGTTGCAAAAAGATGAGCGATACACACACTCACTCATACACACACATACAAACAGTATTTGTCGTATTCAAGATGAGACATTAACTTGGCAACCATAAACATCTGTCAGGCTTTTACAATAAGCAGATTTTTGATAATTAGCAGCATTCAACTTAATACACAAAAGCACTCATCAATAACAGCATCCAAAAATAAAAAAAATAAGAATTACATTCGCCCACATGTTCCAAGAATGACTTTTTGCATCAAGCATAATTTCAAAAGTTGCTTACAAAGGCAACTATGATTTCTTTTTCCAGTGTTCCAGCTGACCATCAAGTCCATTTCTAACAATGAAAAGAGAGTTTTGGCCAGTACAAAGCAATCATACAAGTTTTCCTGTACCAGCTCACCCACTGAGGCCTATCTGTCAGTGTGAGTCAACACAGCCTTATTTACAGATACAGTAAGCAGCTCTCGCTCGCTCTCGCTCTCCTTCTCTGCCCACAGGCCTCCAGCCCCTCACTCTTCACTTTATCCAGTGCTTAAGCAGCCGGTAAATTGGGCAAAGTTGCTTTATCTGATTAAAGAAGTGTATCACTAACAAGCACTCCAGGCAGTCTCTCTGATTTATCCTCACTGGTCCAGGGAGGACTCGCCGGTGAAAGAATGCACGGCTGACAATACCCGTGTTAATGAGGCTAAGCGGAGTTGCAAACTGCACAATTTAAAAAATGTCAGTGCCACTTCAATATAAGAAGTGTCACAAACTGATTAATCATTCAGTCCAGTGCAGGAGGGTAAGGTAGGTGACCGCTTCGAGTTGAGCTTCGTCTTGACCCAAAATTGACTGGCTCATTGAAAACATAATAAACTGTAGTTAGCAAGACTCCTCTCCGTCAATTAATCAGGGAGGGATTTGCGATCATAAGCCTGAATCTTAGGGTTCTCGCTTGGTCTGAACTTGAGTGCAATTGCAAGCACCTCTTGCTCCTCCCCTGGGTGACATTCCTCTTTTTTTGTTTTGTTTGCATCATCAATATAAGCACTGACTGCAATTGTTCAGAACTTTTACTTTCTCTAACAGAAGCCCTGTGAGAGGGCAAACAATGTAATGTAATAGACAGGCCGTTGGGAGAGAAGCAGATTAAGAGACACTGATGTGTTACATTAAATTGATCGTTATGAACAAGAAACTGCATTATTTATAATATAAAGACAAAAAATAGTTAATGTTCTACTGAAAAGTTGGCCCATTTCTTGGATTAAATTGTGTTCCACCACTCTAAGCATTTTTTTATTATTACAATGATAACATATGGACAAAAGGTCCATTTTACAATCTCATTTGTTACAAGATCAAGACAGTATTAAATATCAATAATGAATATTTAGTTTTTTCACATTTTACACTGTATTTTGTGATAACTAAATTCACTTGTAGCATTAGTAACTAGGGGTGTAATGGATCATAGTTGATCCATGATTTGTACAGATCCCAAGCCACAGATTGGAACACATGTGGCCCGCGAATTAATACTTTTTTACTGGTAGGTTAATCCTAAATTTGAAAGATCACAGAGAGATTGCCTTTCTCGCATCATTTAAAACACATGTATGAAAGCATTTAGGCTTTTCTGTCAAAATATAATGATGATGGAAGAAGTTGTGGTAGGTTATTCAGGATGTGGTGGGTTTCATTAAAGGTGTTTTCTGTCAATACTTGTTTAGTCTGCATCAATGCATTCAGTGTAAGCTGCACCTTTTAATCATTAAAAGATCGGGATCTCAACACCCGCAACAGAAATTATAAATGATAGTGATTTGCATATGTTTAATAATCCTTCAAATTGCTGCATTCAAATCTGTGTTTGAAAAACACAAAAATCAAGAAAGAGATTGTTGATTTAAGATATTCAAGAGAGCCTTTAGTCTTTTATGTTAGTTATGAAGTTACAAAAAGTCAAATACACAGTAGTACTGGGATAACAGTTTATAGTTTAGATAAAACCACTGATGTTTATGGTAAAGATTAAAATCATCATCATGTGCATTTAACTGAAATATGAAAGTTGTAGGCAGCAATTACATTATTTAACCAATAGGTGGCCATAACCAGCCATAAAAAATATGCCACTGAATAATTCTTCAAAAATAATCATTTAGCAATGAGACATCAAGTCTTATGACTGAATCATTTACTGGAAATGAGGTATGAGGTAACTATGGGTTGTACAAATTATAATGTTAGAATTATACATTTAGCGTTAACAACAACAGTAGTAGTGCATCAGTATAGTGAGTTTTTCACTGTAATGAATAATTTACAATTTATTTTTATTCAGCTGATTATTTCTTCATTTTATTTTATTTTTATAAAATTACAGGTTCTAAGTTTTGTTTGTTAAAAGTTTCTTGCAGTACTGTTTTTGTAATAAATGGAAAGCACATTACATTTGTCTCCTCCCTTTTTTGGCTGATCCAAAAAGTGGTCCAATTCGTGACTAAATAAATAATTTTGTTATCCGAACCGTGAGATCTGTGATCCGTTACACCACTATTAGTAAAAACTAAATTCAGTATTCATTTATTTAAACAAATATAACATTTTAACATTGAACAGTATTTGGAGTATAATTTAGCATCAGCTTAAATCAGTTTATATAAAATATAATCAAAAAATAATTGATATTGGCTAGAATTTAGTGGGGTTTGCTTTCATGCTAGCTCACTCATATCAGTTCACTCATACCAGCAGCAAACCATAGAAAAGTTCACATGACCAGCTTTTCATGCAGCTTTGCAGTTCATTCAAGTTCAGAAAACTACTTTCACACCAACCAAATGAAGTGCACTCTGATGTCAAACAGACTGGAGTCTACATCAAAAACACCCAGCGGGTTTGACTTCCTCAGGATGCCTTATGTTTCTGGGCTTTGTGGGACGGGTGAACTAGTTATGGGAAGCTTCTCCTTAGTGCCCTCAGCGATTCCACTGGCAATTTGGCACTGATAGGTTGCACACTACAGAGTAACTTAGACTTCCATATGGTGATGCCTGCAGGTGAAAAAGACCATACTGCTGATGTATCTCGCAGCAGAGAACGAAGACAGATCCTGTGGGATTAAAGATTAGGCCACTTCTCTGGAACTTTACTTTCTGAGAGAACTTTAAAGAGGACATCGTGAAAATCTGAAAAAAAATAATAATAACTTTTTCTGTATTTAAGTGCTATAATTGGTGTATCTATCAACCCAGAAAAAGTGAAAAGGCCAATTTTGTTTTAGTAAGCCTTTTTAAGGTTAAAGTGACACAGAATTGGAATCTTATTATACGTATATAACCTTTATACATTACTATTATATATTTCACTGTGAAATAAAATCAGCAAAATTTACAGTAAAAACTGTCAGCTGTGGTTCCCAGAAAACTATATTTAAAAATACGATATAAATGTTTTTCACTTTACATTATACTTAAGAGAACTCTAAAATTCACAGTAAAAAAAACTGTCAGCTGTAGTTGCCAGAAATCTAAAGTTAAAAATACGGTAGAACTGTTTTTTAAGAGAACTTAAGAGAACTGTAAAACTCACAGTGAAAAACTGGCAGTTATGGTTGCCAGGAATCTACACTTTTCCACCCACAGTGTCACTACCCTTTTCCGTTTACTTGATTTACAATGTTTGCACCAGAAAATACAAATAAAAAAACATAACAAATGTTCTGTTGTTGGTTATTGTACCAAACAAACATACATTATGAACCTGCATAGGTTAACGACATCAAAGCCATTGAGGGAATTGTGTTTTATTATAACTTTTGTTTAAGAAAATGTGCCAAAGAATGATGGTAAATCATTATATGTTTGCACAATATATATTTTCACCAATGAGAGTCAGATTAGTGCTGTTTGAACTCAAACTAACTTCATATCTAAAACAAGAATGTCACATAATACTAAGAAAGATTAGAAATGTCCTTTCTGAATATGCTTCTTTTCATGCTGTATGGTTAATGTGACTAAAGTTGCCATTGTCTCTGAACAGGTATTTATTATGCACTATAAACTATGCACTGATTTTTGTTTTCTGTATAGATAAGAGAGTTGTACTAATCCTAAAATGTTTATTTTGCAAAGGCCAGAACATCAAAACAGATCAGTAAGGCCCCATTCATATGCGTTCATCACGACAGTCTATCACATCCAGCTATCCACCATTTTTAGGTACTACTATGGCAGTCTATTCACATTGGTGTTGTTGCACAAATGTGATTTGCACTGGTATAGTATATTTGCATAGAGCAATCTGATTGGATTTCGCTTGAGAAGTTGAAAGAGTTTTTATTTCCACCACAAGCAAAACCTGTGACAAGGTACAAAGGACCCACAATTCAGTTCACCAACACATGACATCATTCAAAGTAAATAAGCATTAACACTGACACCCTATGTGAATGGGGCATAACAATAAGTTGAAGCAAGTTTACTCCACAAAAACTACATAAATGTATCCACAAACCATTCAGAAATGTTCTGATGCAGTTTTAACATCTACCTCTCTATCATAATCTGACTCTGGTTTGAAAGATGCTTCTGAGGCTGAGAACTGAGGCTCATTTGCATTTAAAGGGGTACACACAAAAACATTTTTTTTTTCTCACACACAAATAACAAACAAATTTGACAAGCTAAAATAAATGATCTGTGAGGTATTGAGCTAAAGGCGGCACAGTGGCTTAGAGGTTAGCACTGTCACCTCACAGCAAGAAGGTCCTTGGTTTGAGTCCTGGCTGGGCCAGTTGGCATTTCTGCGTGGATACTGCATGATCTTCTCTTTTGTGTGGGTTTCCTTAAGATGCTCCGACTTCTCCCACATTCCAAAGACATGTGGTATAGGTGAATTGAATATGCTAAATCGGCCGTAGTGTGTAAGTATATGGGTGTTTCCCAGTGCTGGAGAGCAGCTAGAATGGCATACGCTGCATGAAATGTATGCTGGATAAGTTGGCGGTTCATTCTGCTGTGGTGACCCCTGATATATAAGGGACTTAGCTGAAGGAAAATAAATAAATAAAATGTATTAAGCCGAAAACACAAACACATTCTGGGGACACCAGCTAATTATTTTACATCTCACAAAAAGATAAAAATGTTAAGGTGAAGAAAAGTGTAGAGGGCTTGAGGTTGTGAAACTCCATATGGTGTTAGCAAATCATAGTGTGTGTCCTCTGCAAGCTGGGAAGGTGTTGAGACAGTGTCCATGTTGAAGGGGGAATATGTCAGAGCAGTAAGAGTTTAGTAGGTCTATAACACTAGGAAAAAGCAAGCCTTTAGCCATTTTCCATCTCAATGTTAGTTACTCCCATCCAGAGGTATGTAGTTTGAAATCTGCCATTTTTCCTAATGGGCTCTCAGTTCTACATCCTGTTTTTTAAAGCTGATCACTTGAGCTGTAAATGAGCTGTGACATCAAAGGCAGCAGACGGGGAAAAATAGTCCATTTACTCCAATTAAAGCTTTTAAGTGTCAAAAAGCATAATTATGGAGGAAAATGGCAATGAGTAAAACATTTAGTATAGAATCAATGACATGTCTCTTTTGTGAATCGTATTTTGAATTATAAATTAACATTTATGCATTTGGTGACACTTTTATCAAAAGAGATTTGCATTGCATTCAGGGTATATATTTTATAATGCAAATAATCTCAAACTGTTTTTTTGAACATGACAATGAGTTCACTGTACTCAAATGGCCTCCACAGTCACCAGATCTCAATCTAATAGAGCACCTTTGAGATGTGGTGGAACAGGAGATTTGCATCATGGATGTGTAGCCGACAAATCTGCAGCCACTGCGTGATGGCTATCATGTCAAAATGGACCAAAATCTCTGAGGAATATTTCCAGTACTTTGTTGAATCTATGCCATGAAAAATTAAGGCAGTTCTGCAGGCAAAAGGGGTCCAACCCGGTACTAGTAAGGTGTACCTAATAAAGTGGCCAGTGAGTGTATATTTTTCTTAAAAAACAAACTATAGTAATTTAAAAGTATATTTTAAGATATTTATAAGTGCAGAAAAATATGTTTTTTGCACTGTATCGCCTATGACAGCTAAATTAACCATGCTAGCCAGCCAAATCTTAACATGAACCAGAAGCTGCGATCATTTTATTTATCTTTTTAATTTGACGCAGTTCCTTAAGAAACGAAATATTAAATGAGAAACAGTGGGCGTGTCTTGTTTTTCTACTGTGAGTTGATTGGATCTAGTAAGTAGGCATTTCATTCAGAAAGATCGGGAAAAGGGTTTTAGATAAGTTATTACAGCCTAACAGACACCTCGTCCTCACCATTTCTGTTTGTTGTCAAAACTGACAGTTGGAGGAGCGCGGCTAACATACTTAACCATGTCTCTCTAACTTTCAGTTTTGATTTAAATAGACTGAAAAAATAACTTTTCAATGAAAGATTACAAGAGCAAACTTTTTTTTAATGACATGCACAAATTGTTCAACTCAAACTAGCAATGTGAGCCTACAAAAGCTTATGTTTTGATTTCATTTGTACTTTAAAGGGCTCCTACTGTATTTTACCCCTTTTATTAGGACCCCTTTTATGTCTGCAGAATGTGTCTGTAAAGTTTCAGCTCAAAATACCTATTAGATTATTTATTATAGCTTCCAGAATCTGCTCATTTTGCTGTCTGAGTATACTGTAGCTGTTTTTGTAGCCTGTAGCTTTAAGATAAACAGCACAGTGATAGAGACAGACTCGGATGAAGTTAAAATACAGCTCATTGGTCAAAAATACCAATTAAGTTTTTTTTTTTTCACGTATTTGTGGTGGAGTTTACTCAAGCCGTTCTGAAACAATGAGTCTCACACAAAGGTCGTTTGCAGTAAACACACACACACACACACACACACACACACACACACACACACACACACACACACACATGTTAGCTTTTAGTGACACCAAGCAGCCGTGGTGATTAAAACGGTTAAGAATTAAATTGTGATTTTACTGTTTCTTTATTAGAAACATGCTCTGTTTTCAAAATGTTTTAAACTTAGAAAACTTACAAAAATCACATAGAGTTGTAACAAATATTTTAATGCAGTTTATTTCCCAAAAAACGTTGTGTGGACATCTGTATACATGTTATTATAGAAACATGGTGCCTGTTAATCAATATGGTGGGCCGGAAAAATGCCTACGTCAAATTGCGGTGGGCCTCAAAATCACTAGGATTTGGATCCTATTTTAACGTCAGGAGCTTAAAAAAAAGGAGACTTGTTGGGTTTCTATCACTCCAATATGACCTACACACAGTTCTGTCCAAACAGCTTACAAAAGTTGATTTTCATCATAGGTGCTTTTTAAAGCAACAGTTCACCCCAAATTATGTGTCATTGTTAACTCACCCTGTGTCATATCAAAATATGTATGACTACTGCATGTTCTATTGTTTTCCCAGAGATGGGTTGCGGCTGGAAGGGCATACGCTGTGTAAAATCGTGCTGGATAAGTTGGCGGTTCATTTCGCTGTGGCGACCCCAGATTAATAAAGGGACTAAGCCGACAAGAAAATAAATGAATTAATGTTCTATTGTAAAAAAGAAAAAAAAGCAGCAATAATAAACTAGAAAAGTGAAGTTTGTAGTTTAAAGTGGTTTAAAGTTTAAATATATAAAGTAATTTTTAAGAAGTGTGAAACAGCTGGCATAGAGCAATAACTACATGTTAGTATGTTTCTATTATGGGTTGGCATGTTTCTTGCTAGGCAGTTGATAGGGGGTTCTGAGTGGTTGCTAAAGTGTTGCTAGGGTGTTCTGAGTGCTTGCTAAGGTGTTGCTAGGCAGTTGCTATGGTGTTCTGAGTGGTTGCTAAGGCGTTGCTAAGGTGTTCTGAGTGTTGGCTAGGTGGTTGCTAAGGTGTTGCTAGGTGGTTGCAAGTTGTTGCCTAGCAACCACTCAGAACACCCTAGCAACACCTTAGCAACCACTTAGCAACCACTCAGAACACCTTAGCAACCAGTCAGAACACCCCAGCAACTGCCTAGCAACACTTTAGCAACCACCTAGAATACCCTAGCAACCCCCTAACAACGCCTTAGCAACCACTCAGAACAACGAAGCAACTGACTAGCAACACCCTAGCAACCACCTAACAATGCCACTCAGAACAATCTAGCAACAGCCTAGCAACATCTTAGCAACCACATTAAACACCCTAACAATGCCTTAGCAACTACTCAGAACACCCTAGCAGCTGCATAGCTAGGTGGTTGCTAAGGTGTCCTAGATCATTGGTAAGATGTTGATAGGCAGTTGCTAAGGTGTTCTGAGTGATTGTTAGGCAGTCACTAAAATACATTACCAGGTTCTAGTATGAATGAGCTTGTTGGTAAGGGATTGGTATATTATTATTAAGTTTCTAGTATGATTAGTATGTTAGTATGTCATTATGTTTCTAGTATGGATTTGTATGTTGATGTATGTCCAATGTAAAGTCAATGGCAGTTTTTTTCAATGGAAGTCTATGGGACAGTTGCTAAGGGTGCCCTAAGTGGTTGCTAGCGTGTGGCTAGTAAGTTTTAAGGTCATCAATGCTTGGCAGATTGGTAGTCTGAGTGAAATGAGCTCAACCATAAGTCTGCATGACAGTCTGGCAGAAAGTTATAAGGTCATAAAGTTTGGTCTAATGTTAATGGGATTTTTCTGAATTTTCAGAAAACTAAAAGTCGGATCAGTTGGAAAAGATATAGCAAATCGAGTCAAAGCAGTTTGGTGTTAGTTTGGTGGTTGTAGTATAAACGATCTAGGAGGAGATGCATATAGAAATTAGTCTCAGTAGAAGAAGACAGAAAAATAAAGGTTATTTATTAATTAATAAAGACTCTTTATTTGCATTGATGTTTCTATAAAACATTTAACAAATACAGAAGCTGCATTTCACAAAAGCTTCTTTACAGTGAGAAAACCATTAATCCGGGGTCGCCACAGCGAAATGAACCGCCAACTTATCCAGCACGATTTTACGCAGCGGATGCCCTTCCAGCTGCAACCCATTTCTGGGAAGCAAGAATGTTCCATTAAATAATTATTTGGTGGAGCAAAAAAAAAATAATTTTTGGTGTTCCCTTGTATCTTTATTTTTATGAGTGAAGACGAAATGAATGCTTGGTTAACACATTTGTTAAGGAAGTCTAATAGCTTTTAAACAGCACCATTTCTCTCCCCCTTTAAAGTCAGTCAGTCAATAGTTAAAATCCCCTTGTACTTAAGGACACATGCTAGAGGACTTTGAATTACAAACGAAGACATGCGATGCTGGATTTGTACAGTAGCAGCAGTGAATGAGTACAGTATTGGATGTGCTTCATCACATGCTGTGTGTTCTATTTTCACATGCTGTCGTGTTCCTGTAAGGCTGGACGTGGGCCGAAAACAGCAGAGAGAGAGAGGGTCACAATGACTGGAGCGGTGGACCCTCTGTCACAAAGTGCTTTTGATGACAAACTCATGGGCTTCAACTTTTCATATTACTGTGGGTGTCGCACTGTTATTATGAACTCATAATGCCATTAAGGTAAATGCTGGTTGCAAATAGGGAATAAGGAGAAGTAATGGAATAAAAAGAGATTTTCCTATACCGACTGAAATTTTCTTGACTTGTAATGTCAAGATCAAGGCTCCTAATGTCTCTGGAACCTCGAATGGTTACCTACTGTGTGACAAATATGGTTCTGAGCAGCCTGCCCTAACCTTCCAGTTATACAACCATTTTGAGCAAGGCTGGCATTTACGGTAATTATACATAGCATGCTTATTTCACTCCAGGCTTCTCTTTATGTAACAATACAGCCATGATTAAAAGGACACTGAAAGTTTGTAGCATACAGTTCAGCTCACAGCCTACTGTATTCATGAAGATACTGTGCAGCAAACCTAGTGATGGTTGAATGTTCATTTAAGTGATGAAAACTTCTGTTGCTTTATTTAATTGTTTCATTTTGTAATAGCAGATCAATAAAATGGATTAGCACAACTAAACTCATAAAAAGGAACCCAAATTCTTAAGTTATTCTTAAGTCCTCGGGATGTTTCTTCTGGGAAAATTTAAATGAGTTTTTTTTTCTATGAATCATGAAGTATATACTTGTAATGTTCAGGATGATGCTGAAGACCCATTCTGTACAGCAGTTTGTGTGTGTTTTTTTTTTATAATTTTAAAATAAAGAATAAATATTACATTTTAAATAAATAAAATCATTTTATATAAAGTTCCCAATGTTTTGCAAGCATTTTTGAAGCTAATTAATTAATTAATTAAATGTTGTGTATAAGTTTGTAGAATGAATACAAATCATAAAATATGAAAAAAAAATTCACATTTAAAGGTACAGTAGTTGATTGTCTTCAGAAACATTTTTTGTTGTGCCGGTTGAAAGTCTCTTCACATCCCAATACTAATGATTAAAGTAAATGATCTAAATGTATTTATATGTATTTTTATAGGCGTCACAGTGGCACAGTGGGTAGCACGATCACCTCACAGCAAGAAGGTCGCTGGTTCAAGCCTTGGCTGGGTCAGTTGATATTTCTGTGTGAAGTTTGCATGTTCTCCCCGTGTTTGCGTGGGTTTCCTCCAGGTGCTCCGGTTTTCTGCACAGTCCAAAGACATGCGCTATAGGTGAATTGGGTAAGCTAAATTATCTGTACCGTATGAGTGTGAATGAGTGTGTGTGGATGTTTCCCAGTGATGGGTAGGGCACCCGCAGCGTAAAGCATATGCTGGATAAGTTGGCGGTTCATTCCGCTGTGGCAACCCAAGATTAATAAAGGGACTAAGCCGAAAGGAAAATAATGAATCAATATATTTTTATATTCTGGGTAAGGCATAAAACTAAAAAAATTTCATCCAATCAAAAATTGTAGAGCCGACAATTCCCATACATTCAGTTATTGTAATAAGTAGCTCAAACTATCTGTCAAGAAATGTAGATATGTACATCTGCACAGCCGTTCACGCAGATCCACCATTTGCGCGTACACATGTGCAGCGTTCACTCAGTAAGAGAGCGTTAAAAACAAATGCAGAATCAAAACTTTTTAAAATTCTGAATTATTACTTTTGCACACTGGAGGAAGGACGACACCACCTCGCTTTGCCTTCAGATCGCTTAAAAATAAGTTTTAAAATTACTTTGAAAAAAAAAGTCATTACAAATTTTATCAGCGCTTATTAACAGCAGCTGTTACGGTTGTTAGGTGACGAGATCCGTTCTCTGTAGGCTAGATTGTCTCATTTCAAAACGCTTGGTTTAGCCTGTGTGGACTTCGAAAAACTTACCTTTGAAGTCTGCATCCTTCAGAGGATGCAGCCTCTGAAATGAGACATAGCTTATAGAATACACAAGACATGTCACTCATGTCACTATTTTTTTGAATGGGGAAAAGTGTAACGGTCAATATGATGAATTGTTGAATGGTCTGAAATAGCATGCAAGTGTGGCTTAGTAATAAGTGTAATTCCTGCACGTCGCCGGCCAACCACTAAGCATACAGTAGTCACTTTGGGACAAAGTGCGTGAGAGAGTGAACATGCATGAAATATTCCACATTATGACAAGTTTTGCTTGCTAACACAACTGAAAATGTGCTAGATATAATAGTTTTTCATTTGGAACTGTAGTACTATAAAGTACTGTAAAGTTTTCTAACTGGTTTTTAACTCATTTTTAAGGTGCGTATTCGTGTTTTAGGAGGCGTGGCTTTGGACAGCGGGGGAGGGATTGTGTATTCAGTTTTCAAAGATATTATGCTAACCGGTTATGCAAAGATATTTGCATCACCTACTGCACTTTTAACTCAAATGCCAAATTGTTCCTTTAGTCTGAAAAAATATATCTAGTGAAAAATATCTAGTCAAATATTATTTACTGTCATCATGGCAAAGATAAAATAAATCAGTTATTAGAAATGAGTTATTAAAACTATTATGTTTAGAAATGTGTTGGGAAAATCTCTCCGTTAAACAGAAATTGGGGGAAAAA
>CAIGQZ010032461.1:3514662-3550479 GCA_903798205.1 Danio tinwini | reverse complement strand
TGTGTGTGTGTGTGTGTGTGTGTGTGTGTGTGTGTGTGTTGATTGCTAAACAAAAAAGTACCAGCAGCTCTTTATCTTTTTATATATAGTAATTTACACCCTGACAATATATTGTTTCAAACTCCCAAAAAATGTTCAACATTAAAAGCTGTCAAGGCAGAGGTCAAGGTCCCATAGTACAAAAATCACAAGCTCTTAATCACATACCATGAAACTGTACCATGACTTTTTTTGTATCGTGATTTTGCTAATGCTGTATTTTAGCTTGTTAATAAATTCCACTTGACTTCTACAGTCATTACCTTATGTTATACCTACATGATGTTATATTAATTTCGCTTGTTTGTTTCAAACATTTCACATATTTTTTCCCTGTGATTGTAAGTCTTTAAAAAGATTTTTGTAGCCAAGTGTTGCTGCCAACATTGATGCAGCCTATGACCCCCTTTATATTTAAGCTGTAAAGGCACTTTGAATTTTGAATGAAAAATATTGCTAAAAACATGTTAAGAGACAACATTATTTTTGCAGTTCCATTTAGTGCTTGCTAATGTATCAGAAATTACACATTTGGTCTGAGAATCTTTCAGATCTCCTCTGCAGTGCCAATATTAAGGTGACATATCCAAATGCATCCCTTTCACATGCAAATCTTCAGAGATAAGAAAATTCACATAAGATTAAAATGAATTGAATTTCAAATTCAAAGGGTGAGATGGCAAATATCTAAATCGGCACCCAGGCTTATAGCATATGTCTGATACGAGAAGAAAACAGCACATGAGACGTAGCCAACTATTGGCCTCCAACTGAGAGAATCTCTGTTTACTGAGAATGAGTTTCTATTACACCTCATCAAACCACAGCCAGACCAGTCTTGAGAGAAAGCCAAGATACATGGAGAAAAAAAAGAGTGTGTTTGTGCACAAATATATTCAGCAATAGGAGGATTACATTTTCATCTCTTACCTACCTTTTTTTAAATTTATCTTCCCACACGGAAAGTAAATGTCTGTATTTATATACAAAAATACCACTATTGTCCCATGGAGACATCATTTCACACCTTGCATGCACTTTCGGTATTTTAGGTTGCAGTCACTTACAGTAGCTGTAACGAACCTGATAGAATTTTTTTTTTGCGAGTTAGTCTATTCTTTTCACTATTAGCTCCCAATCCTCCCACCCAACTGCCGTACCATCAGATCCGAGAGACTCCCCGGTTCTCTCTTTGAGCAAACGCATTTCCCCTCGACAGACACACAGAGATCTGAGAGAGAAACTTTAATCACATCTCAACCATAAGGGAGGTTTTTCTCTGCTGCAGAGGCTCTTTGTTCAAAGACAGCATTTCCCTGCCATCAGAGCGAGATTACCGTACAGCGCACTTACCCAGGAGAGATCTTCCAACGGCAAAGCAGCCTGCAACCAGCCAAAACCCACCTCTTCTGGGGTGCATTCAAACAAACCATTGAAGCCTGCTAAACAGTTTCAGTGCTCTCAGCGTAAAGTGAGTCTTTTCCTGTTATACTTAAATATTACATCATAAATTACAAAAACATAACATGCCTCATAAGAGTTTACTGAACACAACAGATTTGGCCCACAAAACGTAGAGGATCAAAAATGCCACATTTCAAGGCAGACAAGATGATAAGTAGAATTGGTGTCTTAATCCAGTAGAATTTGAATTAGAGTAATGGGTTTGTAGGTGTAACGGAAGTACGACTGGAATCAGAGAATATCCAAACCGAACAGACATGTTTATTAAACAGGTTGCATATGGAAATCAGAACTGGTGAGTGGATATTGCAGATACAGTTTGTAATGTCATGATGAAGGTGCTGATGCTATGTTAGTTCAACATATTCTAAAAAAAATGCTTAATGAATATGCCAAGAAACACATATGGAAACACATTTACTGAAAAAATCCAAGCATGTGCATCAAAAAAGTCAGGTCACGTGATAACAAAAATGGGTGCTATGGGATGGCATTAAAAAACAAAACAGCGGGCAACCACATTGCTCAAAATCTGACATGTTGTTTTGGTCATTCTAAAATCCCTTAGCCAAAGTCTGTAATCAAAGTGGTTCAGTATTATTACCTTCCAGAAATGTCTTAAGTGGCTGCTCTCCCAAATAACACATGCCTTCAAAAGCGCCCGCACGTTCATTGCGTTTCTTCTTCTGAGGTACAATATTCTCTATTATATAAGAAAAAGGGCCTATGGTGTTTTCTTCAACTGCAGCAAATCTTAGACAGTCTAAGTCTTAGACAGTGCTTTGTTCATATTCCAGTTTTGACCTTAAGTTAAATTTTCATCTTCGGATGGAAACATAACTAATGTCTTTGTTAACAGGATATTTGGAATAGGTCATATGTTTGTAGAGAACAAAAATGGGTAAATAGCCTGACACACAAAGAGGAGCACACATATAGGAGCACACAAGAAAGATGAAGAAGATCAAGAAACAAAAAGTCAGGCAAGTAGAGAGTGGCTGTTTCTCAATATGCGTTTTTCAGCGAACTTGCGTCCTCATGCTCTCGTGTAACGACATCATCAACATCAGTTCCAATACTCAAGACCGCAAGAACGGAAGGCGCGTGAAAGTTCCACGATGTGTTCTTTATATTGAGGATGCACAGATGCAGACTTGAGCACCAAACTCGCTTTAGAAGTCCCTATATATATTTTATATAGGTTTATTATCAAAGTTGAGAGATATACCTTATTTACCTCAGGAGTTTCCCTAAATGAAACAGTGAATATAAACATTACCATGAAATATCCTAACAAAGGCATAAACACATTAAGAGTGTTTATTTGCTGAATTTTGTATTAAAATCTGTTTTATTTATATTGTGCAACATATATTTGTAAGGTTTTTATTCACAGTATATATAGAGTAAAAAAGGGGGGAAACAATAAGTTGTTGTATGAATGCTGTAATGTTTAAATAATTTTCCACTAAAAATGCATGAAGGTCATGTGACCACCAGGAAGAACGCAGCATCTCATTTCTCACAGGACGTGTTCTCCATTCTCACGGCCTCCCGAGTTTGTTCTTTTGAGGTAACCTGGCAAGACCCGTCTTTACAAGAAGGCAAGTCTGTTCTCTGCGTTCTTGGAATTGAGAAACAGCCAGTAAGAGCATGAGTTCTTATTTGTAATAAAGACAAGCCAATGAGATTGTGGGAGCTGTGTGTGCTTATAAAGAGCTGCAAAGTGATTAGTGGAATGAAGATCAGGTGTGTCTTGTTAGAACTCTGTGATTGATTGTGATCACTGATTGGTGGTTAAACTCGGTGACTAGGAGCGCTTAGCGGAAGAGCCTGGCATAACTTAAAAAAGAACCCCTTCTCCAAAGCTCACGCCTGAGGCCAAGACCTTGCCAGTGCATCAGGTACTCTAATGCTGATAATACACAATACAACATATTGAGCAATGTTGCTGGGCAACTAAGGGAAATTATGCCATACATGGACAACCAGGCCAGACACAGGCCAACTAATTAGAACAATGGGATACAAATACAATATTGTTGCCCATTCTAAATAGAAAAGCAACCAAGCAACATTACTTCGCAAATCTGCCCAGCAACATTTCTCAAAAAGTTGCTCTATGTATCATCAGAATAAGTGACCACCATGACAAACTATGTGGGATGAATGGCAATACTGATGGTTCACCTAAACAATAAACAGGGGGTGATGACCAATTACACACTGGAGTGGGATCTTTCGTAGGCTTATGAAGTGAGTTTTGCGCATAATAGGCCCAGTCAAGGAATCGGTTCCACAGGTTCTGGTTGCTTAGGCAGAAGGTACAGAGGTAATGGCCTATCTCCTGTATTTTCCTATCCATTTGTTTATTGTGAATGATGTCCAGACTATAGACTAACAATCACACCAAAGAAAGATCTTGAGATCCTTGAATTGCGGTCTTCTGCTTCCCACTCTGTACAATATATTTTTTTCTGGGAAACCAAATTTGCAGAACACGATTGAAGACTTTCTCAGCAGTTTGCATGGCTATGGAGAGTCCTTTTAGAGGAACAAGCTAATGGCTTGGAGAATCTGTCAAAATGTACCCCTAGGCGTGACCATGGAGGTTCACAGACCTTCTGACAACATTCAACTCCAGGCCACCAGAGGTTATTTTGCAGTGAGAGGGTGCGATTGGTCCCAGGATGACAAACGTCTGTGGAAGTATGTGCTGTATGGTTAAGTTGAGTTTGGTTACAGGTTTTCAGCTTTCTTCAAAATTGCCCATTGGATGAGATTAGACTAGGAGGTAGGATGGATTCTGGTTTCTCTGGAAAATCTTTAGGAGTATGGAGCTGACGTGAAAGCCATTTGAAGTGTTTAATGGAAGTTGATGCTTTAGGGGTCCCAGACAGAGATTTTGGCTTTTTCTTCAGAGCAGAGTTTTTTTCTGTTAAAATTTGAAAACCCAGGAACTTTTGGAGTTCTTTTATGGTTGTGATCAAGATTTAAGGGCTTTCACTTACCCCTTGTCCATCTTAATTTCTTATGTATTGATTTTGTTGCCAATAAACTGGATAAAGAATTGAAGGTACATGCTTTTTTCTGCTTTTAATTAAACAGCAAGAAGGTCACTGGTTCAAGTTCCAGCTGGGTCAGTTAGCATTTCTGTGTGGATTTTGCATGTTCTCCCCGTTTTGGCGTGGGTTTCCTCTGGGTGCTCTGGTTTCCCCCAAACTCAAAAGACATGCGATATGGATGAACTAAAACTAAATTGGCTGTAGTGTATGTGTGTGAATGAGTGTGTATGGATGTTTCCTGGTACTGGGTTGCAGCTGGAAAGGCATCTGGACTAAGCCAAAGGAAAATGAATGTATGAAGTAGAGGTGGATCAGTTGGAGGACCTCTGAGACATGCCAATGTCTCACCAATGTTTGACCTTGTTCTGGTAGTACACCAAGATTATATAACCTTGCTGGAGAACCTTTTGAAATGGATGCACTCCTCCATGTCCTTCTGTTTGGGGTTAGAGAGAGAGAGCGAGAGAGAGAGAGAGAGAGAGAGAGAGAGAGATTTTTGCCTCTGGGCACTGGTTTATCAGAGAAAAGGTCAATTGCACAGTCCCATGGTCTATGACGTAGTAATCTAAAGGCTTGTTTTGGGTGAAAAAACATCACTGGAAGGGACATATTCTCCAGGAGTGTCAATGGAAAGGTTCTTTAAAGGACTATCTATGACATTTGCATTGACAGGGAGAAACACGGAAAATGAGACAAGTTTGGGCATATCAGGGAAACACTGAAGAAACCAATCTTACCTCAGGACTTTCCAAGATGACCACAAGATGGAAGGATTATGAGAAAAGAGCTAAGGGCATCCTAAAATTATCCCAGTGGAGGAACCCTCTAGATCCAGTAGATGGATGTCTTGTATGAAGTTGATCTATTTTCAGCTGGATAGTACAAACACAGGGGCCTAGGGAACTTCCAGTTATTGATTGGAGCTTGTAGGGAATGTCATTAAGTCTCATTTGAGTTGTAACTGGTTGCACAAGTTAGGGGAGATGAAATTGTTGACTGACCCAGAATAGAGTAGTGAGTTGACTAGCTTAGTGATTAGCGGATTTACGTCGATAGCAGTTAATCCAGGGAAACAACATTCCCCATGGGTCATAGATGGGAGAATAGATGGGACATGCACGTATGACATGTTGATCAAGATATATATTATCAACACTGATTCTGGAACTGGTTCTGGGGGACTGGGAATCTCTAACTGGAGGATGAAAACAGCTTCATTTTGGCATCAGTTATCCTTCATGCAACCTTGAATTATGTTTGCCACACAAATTGATAACTAAATCAAAAACAATGGTGCCATCACAGGCAGAGCAATGCAACCAGAATGACAGTTCATTTCATGTGTTAGTGCAGAAGAGAGTGTGGTGTTTGCGTGAATCTATTTAGATTATAAAGAATTCAGTGAAGTTAGTTCACCAGCTCCTGAATATGTTCTTCATCTGTTTGGTTCATGTAGGTGAGTCCTGCTCTTCTGTAACAGAAGTATGACTAGAGACAGAGTATTTTTAAAACCAAACAGACATGTTTATTGAACAGGTTTTATTTGGAAATGCAAAACTGGTGAGTAGATATTGCAGAGAGTTGGTCTGAGAGCTGGTTTGTACAGAAAAAGTATGTGACTCATACACAGAGGAGCATGGCAGACAATGGAGATCCAGAAAAGAAGAGTCAGGTAAGTAAAGAACGAGAGCACAAGTTTTCATACAATATATATTAAGGACATACAGATAGATTATTTAAACACTGAAAACTGAACTGACACTGTTTCAATTCACTATAAACTTCCATGTGAAGCTGCTTTGACACAATCTACATTGTATAAGTGCTATACAAATAAAGATGAATTGAATTTAATTGAATTATTTATTTGGCAAAAAAGTAGCATATTATTGTCTAAAAAAACGAAATCTGGAATCAAAATATGCAAAAATTAAGTTTCGTGGTTAGTGCAGATTTTTCCACAATTTATAAAAATGGCGTTAAAAATGATCATGTCACTTTGTAAAATTATAACAAGGGATAGCTGTGTTAAATGTGATTGCTTTAAAAAAAAAGAAATTGGATAAATGCAAACAGATGGGTTCAACAAAAGCATACGCAATCAATTAACAGCCTTGGGTTTATAAGTTATTGTTAAAAATCCATTTCTCTACAGAGAGTGATAAACAGCAAATGTCAACAATCCAATGATCCAGTGAATTTGCCAAGGATAAAATCAAATCTTGCCCTCTATTATTTTCTTGTTCGACAAGCAGTTTTACTCAGATACTGTACTGCATAAGTCATAATAGGAAAGAAAAGACTATTGCTAGCTCATGTCCCTAATTATAATGTTTTCCATATTATATAAAATAGAGCAAAATAATGAAGTATAAAAAAAATGGTGGTAACACTTTATAATAACTACACACTATGAACCATTTATTAAGCATTAGCAAATAGGGAATTCATTATCTGTTAAGCATTAACTCTACATTAAAAAACATTAGTAAGCTGTTTATAACGGCATGCAGTTACAAATGCTGTGTTCTTGACTTAAAACCACATTTATAATGTGCTTAATAATTTTACTTTCATAATTTGTTAATGATTTATTTTTCATTACTAAATTAAGTATTGCATTATTTACAAACCAGTTATTTAAGCATATTTGGTGGTTTTGAAGATCATTCAGAATGAGTGGGTAAATAATTAATAAACTATTGAAATAAACATTTATAATTTTTATTATTCAGGCATATATTAATAGTTCATTTGTTTATTAGTAAATGCTTAAGTAACTCAATCCAGTTTTGTGACCTAATCTAAAGGGAGGAGTATTTATGCTTTATAAATCCCTTATAAATGACAAATAAAGGCTCAGTTATATTCTAAACAGGGAGAAAAAAAATATAAACGGCATTATTCATTTCTATTCATTTGAAGATACACAAATGAAACTGTATCAAATAAAAAAATATTTTTTGCAACCTTATTTAAAATAAAATTACTGTTCAGGTTAAACATTGCATCCTATTATATTGTTAAATTAAGATATTGTTGTTGTTTTATCCAATTTTATGTCGTATTTTGACACTTCTGTTATTCAGCAATAGTTAAACTTTACAGTAATTTGACTTTTTAGATAAGATTGCAAAGATTACTGTTTATTTGATACCAATCCTTTAATTGTCATTTATAAGGGATTTATAAAGCATCAATAGTCCTCACTTTAGATTAAGTCACAAAACTGCATGAAATTGAGTTAATATGTATTAACATACATAGTTACCATTACTGTATGCCTGATTAATAAGATATAAAAACGTTAATTTAGATAGTTTATTAATTATTTACTAGTTCATTCTGAATGATCTTATAAACCTCCAACTACTCTTAAATACAAATGCTTTGTAAATAATGCAATACTTAATTTAGCAATGAAAAATCAACCAGTCACAACTTATGAAAATAAGTCAAGAACACTTCATTAGTAGCTGCAGTTATAAACTGCTTATTAACGTTTATTAATGTAGAGTTAATGCTTAACAAATAATGAATTCACTAGATGCTAATGCTTAATAAATGGTTCATAGTGTGTAGTTATTATAAAGTGTTACCAAAATGGTAAACAATTACAGAAATATTGTGGAAAAACACAAAACAACTATGGAGGTCTTCCAGAGGGTACGTAGAGGTAGTTCCTCGCTAGCTGCTGATAGATATCACTGTTCACACTGTTCCCCTGACTCTCTTTGTGAAGTTTGTCTCTAACAGATGAACAATAGTAAGCCATACCCCTTAAACTAGTTCAGCATAGGACTATTCATCATTCGCCCCATTTCAATGGGGTTCCCATGGCTCCAGTTTGCTTGCCCACCTGGAAACCTTGACTGTCTTATAAACTATAACTATAATAACTATGTCTGATCATTAATGAAGGCTTAACTCTATCATCCTGCATTGTGGTCTAAGTAAGATGAAAGGTTACAGATATTATGATACTGTGATAATTAGGCATACCAAAAATGTCTTGCATTGAAATTTCATTACTTTTCCCTGACCTTTATAGTCATGAATAAAAATGTTCATATAAAAATGATTTCATAGACATTCATGTACATGAAAGGTGTGATTCCTTGGAATTGAAAAGTGCAAACAGTAAAACTAATAATATTTGTTTTCTCTGAGTATTTCTAAATAAATAGACACCAGGGAAGACATGTTAATTTAACCTTAAAAAAACTAAAAACAATGTGCTAAAATGTTTAACACAGTTAACACACCAAACCCCAATGATTTAATAAAGCAGATTGGTTACAAATATTTTTTTCTTTCTTATAGAGTTACCAACAAATTTAATATTACAATCATAACCAAGTGCTGTTTTGTCTTAAACAGCAGGAGTGCGCATGTAATATTGATTCTATACAACTGGTCAGTAAATACATTTTTATTGTGTATCATATGTTGCCAACAAAAATATTAAGCAAGATTAGGACTGTATCCCTGATGAACACACAGTGGTTATTCCTTTCTGAAAGAATATGTGCTTTGAAGAAATAGTAATCAATTGACAGTCATAATAAATATGAAATGATATCAATATAACATCTAGATCATGGGCCAGCTGCATAAACTGTGTTGTGCAACCCAAGCTCATTGAATTACGTACCTCAGCCCACATTCACTGTAAATAATGCTGGGTTCCACAAAATTAATTCACAAATCGATTAATTCCACAAATCGATTAAATTAACTTCATAATTTAAATAGATCAAACATAAAACAATTGAGTTGTGGCAAAAAAGTCTCAAGAATTATGTTGTTTCAGCTCATTTTAAAAAAAGTGTTTCAAGAGAGAATAGTTATTTCAGCATTTTAGTGCAATGTATGTAAAATAGTGCAAGGTACATTTTGTTGCACATTTCAAATGACACATCCACTAGATGGCACTGTGTATATTTTTGCAAATCTGAAATATGTTACTTTGTGGGGCTGTACGATATTGGAAAAATTACACTTTGTGGTATTTTTTTTTTTATTCTGCGATATATATTGCGATATGAATACAATTTTACTAAATGAGTTGAATAAATGTTTGAAAATAATCAAAGATTGATTGGAAAGATTCAGTATAATATAATTCAATTCTGTTTAATAATTCTGTATAAAATAGAATAAACAATCTGCAAGCATAAATTAATTCAATAAAGAAAAATATGCTCATTAAATCAACTGGATTTTATAGTTTTCCTAGTTGAAATGTATTCAGGTATACAGTGATTGAATAATCAAATGTAAAATAATGCTGCATACTCTTCGTTTTATAAACAATTCCATAAAATTAATAGTTGTAGTTTTCCTCAAAAAACACTTGTAAAATGATCAATTCTAATACAAACTCAGCATTGGTTATACTCATGATGTGACTATTGCGAATGCTCACATTGTGATATAGATGCTGAAAATATATATTGTGCAGCCCTATTACTAAGTGTACATTTTGTTATATGTTTCAAAAACACATGCTTCTTGTACAAGTCCATGAGAAGGTCGTTCAGATCACCAAGCAAACCACTGACCTAAACAACACTAATAATGTTTTAAAAGGAAACAAGAAAAGAAAAAAAACTGACTACGTTGTTTTGCCTTGATTTTAAATAGCTTTTATCTCTCTTGTAGAACTGTGCCTCACCGAACTCGAAACAGAGCACTCTGCATCACAAGTACAACACCGTACAAAGTGAGCTACTTAGCAAACTGGCCATAGCAAAAAATTTGTCCATGTGGTTATAGAAAGTTGAGGCAAATGCATTCGATTACAAATTATGGATATCATTAAAGTGTTTTGTAGAATTTATTTGGTCTTGTGCAAAGAACAGCATGAAAATAATAATTTATATTTTGATCATATCCCTCTTAATATCATTAGTGTGAAAAGGAACTGACCACGTTGTTTTGCCCTGATTTTAAATAGCTTTTTATCTCTCTTGTGGAACAGCGCCTAACCAAACTCTAAACAGAGCACTCTGCATCACAAGTACAACACCGAACAAAGTGAGCTACTTAGCAAACTGGCCACAACAAAAAAAGATGTCCATATAGAAATGGGAGGCAAATGCATTTGACTACACATTATGGACATCATTAATGGCCCGTTTCCACTGAGTGGTACGGTACGGATCGATTCGGTACGCTTTTATGGCCATTTCCACTGTCAAAAGCGTACCGAACCGTGCCGTACCGTACCACTTTTTCGGCACCCTTTCGAAAGAGTACCAAAGACGAGAAAGGGTACTAAAAGGTGGAGCTACACGCGCAGCTAAACGCTGATTGGTTTACAGAGATATGTCACAATCTCATGGAGCTAGCCAGAATCAAAACAATGGAGCCACCATGTTTTTAAATGCACAGCCGAGACAACTATATGCATATAATAACGATACATGGATGACCCGGGCTCAAAACAAACCTTGTCGTTGTCTTGATGAACAGCCACAAAGCCAAGAATCTGCCGTGTCCTGTTGTTGTTTTATGAGGCCGTCTAAAAGTCTAAAAGTGCGAGCGGTTTTCGCTTTCTCCAGGGAGCCCGCGATCGCGTCTAGATTTAATATAACAAACTTCTTGAGCTGATGATAATAACGTGTGTGTGTGATTAATGAAGCGTTTTCAACATCTGATCCATTCAGAAAGAAAAGGACAAACGTGAGAGTGAAGCGCGGAAAAAATGAGAAGCCCGACAAAACACAGGAGCAAATAGTTTCAGCAACCTGAACAATCTGCCATGAACAAATCATGAACAAACTGCCATGTTTATCATTACCTTTTGGACTATTATGAACTCGAAATGACGGAATTACTCTCTAACAGAGGCTACATGTGCTGGTGAAGATTAAAGATACAGATGAGAGGTTAGCTCTGACTGTGGGCTACTGTATATGTTGCGTGTTGTTTTTGAACTCAAATAAGGACTTTATGTATGCTGTGTGTAGTTTATCTGTAAGTGGTGACATATCGGAGACTGTAAGGGTCTGTATGTGTTCATATATGTTGCATTTATTTATTTATTTTATATAATTGCAGACGTTACAGTAGGCTGTAACACTGTCATTGATCTGCAGTTATAATCAAATCATGTTCATAGAAATGTTAGTAATAAACATTTATAAACAAACATTAATATGTTTAAAGCATCTGTTTTGTTAGAAGAGCTTCTCATATAATGTGAACGAACTGTACAGCTTTACTGTAGACATTTATTCGAGCGAGAATGACGTCGACTGAAACTCTGTAGTACACCACGCCCACCAAAAGGGTACCCTTTGTAGTGGAAACGCAAGCTTGATAAAGGTGACCTGTACCGACCCGAACCATACCACTCAGTGGAAACGAGCCATAAGATGTTTTATAGTATTTATTTGGTGTTGTGCAAAGAACAGCATGAAAATAATAATTTATATTTTAATAATATCCCTGTAAATATCATTAGTGTAAAAAGGAGCAAATGCCCCATACCATTCGGTCAAACATGTTTAAATACACATTTACAATGAGAGTGTGTTGTAGTCTGACTAGAAAACTAGTTTGACTAACTAAAGGACTCAGAAAAGTTCTTTATTGCTCTTTGTTTCGAGGTAAAACAAAGTTTGACATATCTGAGTGAATATCCCAACACTGCTCAGCATTTTTAGGTAGACAAATATATGAATTTATGCAACCTGTTTTTCCTCTCAATAGCATAACAAGCATGTAACTGTAACAATTGTGGCCGATCAGACACATAATTATTTTGCTTGAAGGAATGCTCGGAAATAAACACACAGAGACCTGGTCAAACTTCTATAAGCTCCATGCTTAAGACTTATACTTTTAATGTAAACATTTATTCTCTCGTTATGTGTAATCAGGTGTTTTGCAACAAGTCTCTTGCTCGTGTATTAATATTAGGGTTTTAATACTTCTGCAATCAATGTTTAACTCTACCACAGCTAAACAAGATCATAGATGGTTCACGTTTGATGTCCCTACAAAGCTAATTTGGTGTACTGAACGATTGTTTACATTTTATGTTAATACATGTGCAACATATTAACATTTTAAGAAACTTAAACATTTCTGCATCAGCTTAAACCCAGAGTGCCTATGCAAATCACCACGTTTCAGAACAAAAGACTATAAAACGTGCCTTGGGGGAGTAACTTCTCATTGGTCAAGACCACCCTTACAAGACCACCCTTATGAAGCTGGTGCCTAAGGCCGCACCCTAGAATCCAGAAGAACCCTACTCCAAGCCTCGCGCGGACAAAGAACTGACCACCGCAAAGGGAACGCAACTAACACCTCCAGATTACCACTGAACTGGTGTATATTAAATGTAACCCTAAAGAGACCATAGAAGGCTTTAACTGATAATGTTTGGTCCAACAAAATCCAAGGTTTTTACATCATTACACTCTTTTAAACTCTTATTTATCTTCCTTTGCTCTTCTCTACAACATGTATGAATGTGTGTTTGTGTTAGATGTTAGTTTCTGTTAGATTTGTCAATAAAGTTTCATTTTGTATAAAAAAAATGTGCCTGTGCATGTTTGTAAATCTAATGTCTTAAACTTTGATCTTGTTACCCGGCTTAAACATAAATGGATTTTTATTTTTGGTAGCAGTAGCCGAAGAAGTCAATTCTCCGTTTGAATGATCGCTGGGCGATTCGTTTGTTCGAATTTAAGGAGTCAATTCCTTTGAAGCCCCGTTCAAATTAATCTTCAATTGACTTTAAGCTAATTTGCTACACAACTTGAAAAAAAGGAAAGAAAAAGAAAATAGCAGGTAAGAATGTAGAAAGCAGTTTAGTAATTTTAAATATAAATATATAAATATAAGGTGCTTATGTTTTTGGCAGAACATTTCATTACATTTGCAGATTTGTTTACACCCACTTGCTATGCGCTCACTCCAAACCAATAAGAATTTGGAGATGTTTATCAGCTTGAACAATCATTTCCAGAAGATTCATTTTGGTAAACTGTCTCAAACTCCTGAAACAAACTGAAAAGACTTGGTTTTGGCTCGATTTTTTGTTTCACATGAGACATAGCAATTCCCAGAGAGGAGATCAGTGTTATTTTTATAGATTCAAATTCAGATTTTTATACACCTTTTATAACTGTCATTAAAAAGTTATGATCAGTCTTAAAAAATTAAAAAATAAAACAAACATTTAAGGCTAGAGTAAACTATTTATGCAACCAGTCTCAGGCCATAAAATGAAAAATTCACTATAAAAAAGGCTAAGAGTTTTCCAGGCCTTTAATCAGAACTATCAGTAATATGTTTCCATTTATATAATGACTGTGGACACCCTGGATAATGCATATTCAGCATTTACTCCAAATGTGCAACAGGAAAACATTTGGATTAAATGAGAGCACGAAGCAGGTGACACGTAACTCAGTTGGCTTACAGTTTCTATTACATTTCATTCTGCTCAGTGATTTTCCTCTTCATTTGCAAACATTTACTGGTTTCCCTGGCAACTCAGTGCACAATTTTTTACCCCTTTGAGCAGAAGCGATGCATTTTATGCTAATTTGAACCACAGCTTTCTTAGACACGAGAGCTTGTAAATGGCATGAAAAATGTATGCTAATTCGCCAACCGTGAAAACGGCAAACCTAAAAAGCACCAAACTTTCTCTCTGTTGAGTTTTTAATGAGACAATAGAAAGATGATAATGTTTTGTCTGATGCTTTGTTTCAGCTTTTACATTACTTTTTATTCACCATCCAAAAAAAAGAGGAGTACTGCAACCATTAGAGCTCACATTTGTGCAGATAAACAAGCTGATGGAAGCCAGGCCTATTTGTATTTGTTGTTCAGTCATTCAGAGGACTTGAATCTCAGCAGGCATAATCAATAGAGCCCTTCAATGCAATGAAACATAAGCGAGTGACAAGTTTGATGGTTGTCAGTCGGGCAGAGATAAATGGCGTGAAGCTTAACCACAGCGTGTTAAATTATTTAGAGATGAGTTGCTGCAAAGGATCGGACTCACCCCTCCTCTCTTGAAGATCAAGCGGGCTGACAAATTGTAGCGTCACTCTTTTACAAGTTTCTATGGAGCGAGGTCATGAATAATTCTCTATTCATATTTCTAGCCGCGAACAACTTTTGTAGCAGTTCTCCTCTATTCTGTCCTTTTAGTTTATTTGGCCAAGATAAAAAAAATAAATCCGTCAAGATGCGCCTGTTATCTTTTGGACTGAATGCCTAGGGTTTTAACAAATTTTATCTTGGTAGGCTGTCTTTATCTGTTCCCATTCAAATTCTGCCAGATGGGCAAGTTTGGAAATAGACTTTTATAAGAGGAAAATGTGATGTGCAATTACTGTATTAAGTGGTCTATGAAATGATAAAGCCGTAGGGGTCTTCTGAAGGTCATATTGTAACAAATGATGACTGAACTTTTCAATCACCTCTAAATTTCTCATATCAGAAGGAAACGTGCTTGCTGTCTGTGTCAGTGTGTGTAATTAGGTGGAGATAGCACAAAAATTGCGAAGCAGAATCCGCTGGTATTTAAAAAAAGAGAGATCATAAATGGTTATTTAAAAGCGAAGGAGTAACTTAGCTTTGTGAGGAGATTATTTTACACTTAAATGACACTCAGAAAGGTCATGGTTTGTTAAGTTTTTCCATTTTACTTTGCATTACCATGGACCATTTTCACATTTACAGACATGGGATGCTGAAATTAACTATTATGACTCCTATAGAGAAGTGGTTCTCAACATTTTAACTCCCTGGTGCCCAATATAACAAGTATTAATAAGTATTTCTGCTGCAATAGCTCAAACTAAGTAAAAAAAAAAATTCTGGCTATTTGCTGGTATTGAGCTTTCGAAAAGTCAAACTTTTAAAACATTCAAACATAAAGACAGATTGTAATTGTGTAATTTTGCAGACATTATTATTTTCAAGCCTTGACTTGAATAAGTTAGTGACAAAGATGCAATATTATAGAAATCACTGATTTAGAGGGTTTTAAACACTTCTTCAAACCATCATGTGAAGTTAGGCTGCCAGTTTTACAGGGTTTGTCAGATCATAAAGAAAATCCTCACACAGTGCCAGATTAACACCAATAAATCATTCATTCATTTCCCTTCGGCTTAGTCTTTTTTACTCATCAGGGGTCGCTACTGCGGAATGAACCACCAACTTATCCAGCATATGTTTTACACAGCGGATGTCCTTCCAGCTGCAACCCAGTACTGGGAAACATACACTATGGCCAATTTAGTTTATTCAATTCACCTGTACCGCATGTCTTTAGACTGTGAGGGAAACCGGAGCATGCCAACACAGGGAGAACATGAAAACTCCACACAGAAATGCCAAGTGACCCAGCCGGGACTCGAACTCGCAGCCTTCTTGCTGTGCCCTACACCAATAACTGATATCAGATAATGCTCTCTAGTTTTGGTGTCTTTTTCAAACATCTCATTTCTCTGCTTTAAAAAATTGCTTATTGACTCCTGTTAGAAATACTTCAAATATGCTAGACTATTTTTAATTAAGGATCCTTTAACTAAATAAGGTGTTTACATTAATGCAACAGAAAAATAAATACTGAAATATAAATGTAGGAATTAAACATTAATGAAACTTGAACATTGTTAATTGTAAGTAAAATGTATATCATATAGAAAATAATTATATATAAGCCTATGATTATTTATATATAAATTATTATAAATATATAAAAAATATGTAGTTATATAGTTAAAATTATTTTAATAAATTATTATTTAGTGAATTGTTAGCCCTCTTGTTTGAATTTGAATTATTTCATATTTTTCCCCAAGTTCTGTTTAACGGAGAGATGATTATTTTCAACACATTTCTAAACCTAATAGTTTAAATATTAACTGATATATTTTATCTTTGCCATGATGACAGAACTAAATATTTTTCTAGATGTTTTTCAAGATACTATTATTCACCTTAAAGTGCAATTTAAAGGCTTAACTCGGTTAATTAGGTTGACTAGGCAAGCTACGGTAATTAGGCAAGTCATTGTGTAACAATGGTTTGTTCTGTACACAATTAAAAGAGGGGGTTAAAATATTGTGAAAATTGCCTTGCTCCATTAAATACCTCATATTTTAAAAAGAATAAATAATTCACAGGAGGGCTAGTAATTTTGCCCTCAACTGTATCTTTTTTTACAGATTATGTTTATGCATTTCTGCATGAATTAACTTTGTAAAAAAAAGTGTATTAAAAAATGTATATACTTATGCAGAAATGCATAAACATAGTCTTTAAAAAGGGCACATTGCCTGAATAGCTGAACAGACCTGACTACACATACCTGTCTTGTAACCTTATTGCTATTGCTCAGGCTTTGTATGAAATCAAACACATCATGAGATGAGAGATGAAAGTAGTAGAGTGCACGGTCAGGTTAGATGAAAGAAGAAGAGGTCTGACAGATGTCCTTTAGCGAACACAATATCTCTGTTAAAAGGCAGCATCCGAGCATCTTAGAATTTAAAACTGCATCTTACATTACTGAAAAATGTAATGCAGTTTAAGTGGTTTTTAACACTAAAGCCTTTGGCCCCAATAGCTCCATGGTGTTCGGGGCAGCTGTTGATGCGCTCACTTAGCTTTTAAATAACAAACTTGTAAAACAGCACTCCTGCGCTAAATTAATTATTTCCAATTCAGCATGTGTGATTAAGCCTGTAAAACGGCTTTGAAAAGGTTTATAAAAATGTTAATGTTGTTTTGGTGTCTAATTGAATATTTTATTACTTTTTTATTATTATTAATGCACTAACATAAAAGGAAAACAGTATTTACCATCTAGAAACACTGTGCACAATTTTTTTTGGGTGCACTTGTATTTACTTGTAGTGTTTTAGAATCTCATTGTCCAGCAGGGTAACATATGACCTCATGCAAAATTAAAAAGCTAAAGATTTTTTCTTTTTTTGCAGCTGAAAACAATAACACTGCACTGTGGTTGAACCGGCATTCACGTTCCTTGGGTCTTATACAGTGAAAAACATTGAAAATGTTCTGCTGTGTGGACGTCTCTAAAGATAGAGCTGTTCAAAAGACCCTGAACAAAGAAAATCAAGCAAATTAATTATTAACACACCCACAAAGGACACGCTGTTACATAAAGCTGTCAGGAATAATCCAGTAGCTTTATAAACGCAAAAGGAAAATGCTTTTGCAAATGCAGACATGCCTAGAGATGTGAAGTATAGCAAGTAGCCTATGTATGCGGAGTATCTTTATATGCCTTTAAGATGAAGAAAACGCAACTTGTTCTAAAATTCTTCCATTTGCAATATGCCTTACTGCCAAATTGGGCACATTTTGATAAAGCACTTTTTGTAGCAATCATAAATGATTCCAAAAACAGCTTTTAAAATATTAACATAACCTCTTTCTTGGTGACAGGCTTGATTAAGTAACTAGCATTTATAAGCTGAGCTAATATTTCATTCAGACTTAATCCCGGTGTGAAATGGTTTTATATAAATGACGTTTTATCTGATTCCAAACGTGACATTTGACAAGTGTATTAGCAGCAGGTATTTGAATAGCACAGAAAATGATGAGCCGTTGGGATATTAGCTTTCATGTAGCGGCTGCTTTGAGAGAAGGTTTATGACACAGAGCCATCTGCTGTTCATAATAGGCAATTGCAACAATAATACAGCCAAATTATGACATGAACCAACATTAGCACCACACACACACACACGTTGGGTTTATGAGAACTTCCCATAGACATTATGATTTTCATACAGTACAGACTGTATTTTCTGTCCTTACCCCAAACCCATTGCTAAACCCAACCATCACAGCAAACATTCTCCCGTTTTACATTTTCAAAATGATGGATGATTTATAAGCTCCCATAAGGTAAAATATCACAGGTATTACTAATGCTTTCAGGACCACACACACCATCATCATTCACAACACATATGTTGAGAACAGAAAAATTATAAAGCTAAATAATTAGGTTAATTACAGTCTTGTTATATAATTTAATGTTAATTGGCTTGTAACAACAGCAGGACCATTTTAGTGCTAGAAAGAAAGCGTATGGCTAGATATAAAGACATGTTTTAAAAACTGGGGGAGACCAAATTGGTTTGGACTTAGGTATTTAAATGGACCAAACGTTTAGTTTAATTCAGACTAGAAACTGAACAAACTGACCAGCAATTGACCAAGAACCTTACAGCATTACAGGATTTAACTGCAGATTCTTTCAAATTGCTATATTCCAAACAGTTGGCAAATATAAAACAGGTGGCAAATGTAAAATATGTAGTGACATATCTTACCTCACACACCATTAAAATGGAGTCTATGTCAATAAAAAATAAAATAAAAAATAATAATAATAATAAACACTGACATAAATCTTAAACAAAGCTGTCAGAGCTGTCCAAACAATTGTTTTAGCATGAATGGCTGACCATTTTGGGTCAACATTTTGGGTACCCTCTCTTTGCCCTCTATAAACAAATTCACTTTTGGTGAAATTTATCAAAAAGCTTTGTTTTCATTATCAAAATTGCCCTTAGTGTGGACACAAAGCTAAAGCAGAGAGAAATGTACATGACATTTAGGTCATGTCTAATTATTTCAGAAATTTCGGTTTCATAGGTTCTTTGTCTATAGCAAAAGGTTAACTCTGCTAACACTCTTAAATTGTGTAATTGTGGATCTTAAATTGTGTAAATTAATTAATTTGGTTCTGTTACACTAAGCTTTACAAGAGAATCATTGTCAATAGATTGAAAAGGACCAAGATGTTGCTGGATTTCACTGACCTTTAGTTTGATGGCAGTGGATAATGTTCTGGTTGAATGAATAGAGTCGGTCCGTAGTGCATCGCTCTGCCTGAAACATCAATTTCAAATCAATTGTGTTACTAAAGGTTTGAACAAACTTTGGAGAAAAAAAAACTTGAATAACAAAAAGAGAAATGTAATGAACTCCAAGTGTGTATACATTTTACTGAGCAATAGTTATGTATTACCACTTCAGATTTTTTTTATTCAATCCCTTTCATCCTTTCTGCAGTACCTTCAAGCCAATCGTTTGACTGAGCCCACTGGGTGCTGCAATGTCTGACAATTGCATTTCTCTAAGAATCAGTTATTAGAATATTACTCAAATACGCGTTTAGGTAGTAAACGGGACTATTTTCCTTAATCTGTTTGATTGGTTATCTCTTTAGCTTTTGTTAACCTTTGTAAAAGTGCAAAACTGAAATGCATCTGTTTAGAAGAATGGAAACCTAAAATTGTTCCCACATTCATCCACTAGAGGCCACAATAAGCACAGCATTGGCAGCTCATAAAAGTGAGCTGTATACAAAACCAAAGGTATCCTTCTATATTGTTCATTGCAAGGGGACAGCAAGACTTTTTTGTTTTTTTCAAACAAAAAAAATCTATCTAATTGTTGCTGTGTTATAGGATTGTTTTTTCAAGCTCACTTTTTTCAAAGAGGGATTGAATTTTTGTTTGAACATTTAAGTCTGGAACATGACACCTGGCAACCATTAAATTTGTCCATTTGTCGTATTTAAACATTTTGAGCTCGTCCACTTTCCACCAATTCCAGAAATAGTCAAAAAGACATAATTAAATTGCTGCTGTAGTGTAGATGCATATACAGGTAAATGTGTCAGCAAACGACCACCTAAACTATGCCTACTGACTTCATTGTTAAAGTACTGGCCAAACTGATTTAAACGTTTACATTGCTAATCATAACTTTGTATTGGAGGTGAATAAAATGTAAATTAGAAAGTTCTTATGCCAGTCCCAAATCTAACACAAGCTCAAGTTTAGTGGCTGTTAGAGCAGGAACAAAAATCCATTGTCTCCATTCATGTTCATACATTATACAATTATTTAATATAGAAAAATAAAATAAGAAATGCCTATTTTACTTTTTTACATTATTTAATCAACTGATTTAGTGCTGTTAACTATCCTATACAGTGATTGTAAACCCACCCACAGTACATACTTCCTCATCATGAAATTGTTCAAAAGTGATGCATTTTAAATGCCTGGTGTGAAAAAGCAGAATTTCCAGTAATAAAAGTCTTGTTCCTTGATTTTTGCAGATATACAGACAATAACCTGCGCATCACACGCATCCTGAAATGTCTGGGGACTCTAGGATTGGAGCACTATCAGGCCCCGCTGGTCAAATTCTTACCCCATGAGACTCTTGTGAACAGGGAACTTAAAAATGTGAAAGAAAGTGTACTAGATTACTTTATGTTTGCAGTTTTGGACAAATCAAAGAGGAAGGAGCTGGTTAGATATGCTTATGAGCATTTCAGACCACAAGAAGACTTTGTCTGGGGCCCAAAGATTCTGCAAAAAGAAACTTCAAAGGAAGTTGAGCAGGAAAGAGAGAAGACAAACAAGACCATGCATGAAGTGAACAAAATGGATCTCTGTCCTCCTCCTGAAGGCGTATGTAGTGGGAAATTTCTTAAAAATGGTCAACAAAAAGACAATGAAGCAGTTAGTCAAAACAAACTGATGGGAGAAAATATACAAAGTGATCAGAGGGCAAATAATAATAACAGTCAAAGTAGCTCAAAAAAGGAAACAATAAAAATGCAAAATCAGGAGATGAGTGTGGGGGGTGGTGATGAGGATGATGATGGAAATGAAATGTCTCATGGTGATGATATTCAGAAATGTTCTCCATGAAGAATGTTTGTGTCTGACTCAGAAATTATGGAACAAGATTTTTCTACAAAACCAAAACTGTATTACAGAAAATAAATTGGACCAAAAACCTGAACTTAAAGGGTCATTCTTAAAGTTCATTTATTCATTAAATTTTTTTTCGGCTTAGTCCCTTTATCAATTTGGGGTCGCCACAGCAGAACAAATCGCCAACTCGTCCAGCACACGTTCTACGCAGCGGATGCCCTTCCAGCCACAACCCATCTCTGTGAAACATCCAAACACACTAATTCACACATACATTTAGCCTACCCAATTCACCTGTACTGCATGTCTTTGGACTGTGGGGGAAACAGGAGCACCCGGAGCCGGAGGAAACCCACGCGAACACAGGGGGAACATGCAATCTCCACACAGAAACGCCAACTGAGCCAACCGAGGGTCGAACCGGCGACCTACTTGCTGTGAGGCTACAGCACTACCTACTGTGCACTGCGTTGCCTCATTCTTAAAGTTGCTTTTTTATTATTATTTACATTTTTCTGCATGTTAATTAAATGAAGCTACTATTTTTTTATGCCAGTGTTGTCCAAATAAAATGTTTTTCTGCTCACTGTGCATTAGGTTTAGGTTCTAAAGGACCCATAATTCAATTGTGTGAATTTTTTATTTGTAGTAGTTTGTTTCCACAAAGGTAGATCAAGTTTTAGGTTAAAACTTAGCCAGGGGCAATGTTTCGCTACTTGCTATTGCTAATAGTAATAACCAAGAGGACAGGAATGATTTAAACTTAAATGTAGCTGTGAATTATTAAGGTCACTCAAACTTACATTTTGTCATGTGGGCTGAAACCTTTGATTGAACATTTGAGCAACACCTGGCAACCCTTAAATAAGCCCTGTATTTCCTTGTTGTTGAACGACGCCCGAAATGCTGTCGGTTCAGCATAAGTTTCAACTTTCATTTTCACTTTACAGTAGGAGGGCTGAGCGCTTTGTTTAACTAGACTTTCGGGATGTTTGCTCAATGTACTTAATGTTGGTAACGTTTCTGAGGTGTCTGAAGTCTTTGTTCTTTGTCCTGTTAAGGTTTACACATACTTGGTTTGCTCGTACTTGGTTTTGTCGTGGTATTAGCAGTTTGCGATCTACCAAACCGATTAGTATGGAGTCAGATGATGATTGCGACTGCGAGTTAGACTCCACATGGGAGGATGAATACGAAAATAATACATCCAGAAAGAAGGTATGTTAGAACTAGTGCTTTACTTTTCCCCCAACACTGTGAATATTCACTGATTATGGTTTATGAATTTTGTCTAAGTTGTTTTATACTTAAGATCTTCCAACATTTTTGTAATCAACATGGTCTGCCTTTTCGTTTACTTTATATTTAGCCCAAAAGGAGTCGCAGGAACAGGAATGCAGCCAATGATATGCAAGAATTCCGACATAGTTGCCAGGTGAGTTTCATTACCTCATGTAAGATCATAGATATATATCTGTGTATATATCTGTGATATAAGATAATGTGTAGTAAGAGGGCGTGGGGTAACGTGCTAAATCAGGGGTGGCCAAACTCTGTCCTGGAGGGCCGGTGTCCTGCAAAGTTTAGTTCCAACCCCAATCAAACACACCTGGGCTATCTAATCAAGCTCTTACTAGGCTTTCTAGAAACATCCTTGCAGGTGTGTTGAGGCAAGTTGGAGCTAAAATGTGCAGGACACCACCCTTCCGGACCGAGTTTGGGCACCCCTGTGCTAAACATTCCAATAGGCAAGAAGAACTAGAGTTAAAGAGTACAGCCATAAATATAAAAATATAGCTTCTGAACAGTCATGACTAAATTAAGTTTCTTACCGCATGTTTTACCCCATTCTCCTTTGTCAAATAAACATGCCAGCTCACATTGGTCCACTGACACATGTGGGAAAAATTACAGATTTGTATTTGAATACAAAATCAAAAGCTTCCTACCTGGGGTCCGTTCTTCGTACTTGCTTAAATGCATAGATATATACACTAGATATCACATAGGAACCCTTAGCATGCGTCAATAGCGCCAACACATTTGTACAGTGCTCCCAGGACAAAAGTCATTCAACGGCACTAGACAAGACAGTGTGCCAATGTGAAGATGCTGGACTTTAGCGCTGTGTACGTGTTTAGTAACGAACAAACAAAGAAAACAAAGCACAAAGGCAGAACATTTCATAGGTAAGATTTGGTTTTTGTATGTTATGAACTTTTGTGCTTAACAAGTTACGTCATTGATGATGTCACCTACTGCATACAACATAAGGCAAAAGAGAATCAACTCGCACTAAATTCTAGGTTTATGCTAGTTTTGTTGAATAAAGTAAGCAAACAATGTTATAAAATATATAACAACAAGATGCTGTGGTGCTAGAAACTTGTCGGCTATTCATTCACAAAACAAATCGCTCCCTCCGTCAGAATGAGAAGTGAAAGCAGGAGAAGGATTGTGTTTCAAGATCAAGTTAAACAAAGAGGTAGGATAATACATTTCCACGCACACAAACACACTATTTGTCAGGAATGCCCATGCGGTCACATCCATCAATGTAGAAAAGTGATGTAAAATTATAATTTTTCGTAATTTAAAAAAATATTTGCATATTGAGCAGTGGAAAACTCCCGATCATAGATCTATGTGTATATCTCTGGCTCTGGATGGCCTCACTCCTCCACTGCACCTTGGTCCTGCATTCATTTTAAAGGAGCGCGACCCTGTACTAAAATGGTGGCTCTATTGACGCATTCCTTCCAATAGACAACAGCAGGGTAGGCGACATCTAATGTAAATATCTATGGCTTAAATGATCTAAGATGATTTGAGAGATCCTGGATTGTAATTTTGATAACTGGTCTCTGGCCAATTTGGTTCTTCAAACAAGTTCAGATTAAGTTCAAATCAGATTAAAATGTCTGGATGAAGTGATTTGACAGCACTGCGTGTGTTGTGAAGGACAGATCTATCGATCCACAAAATCATGACCCGCAATGCAACTATTGGCAACGTATTGAGCGTAATGACATCATCTGATTATTATTTTATTATCCATGTGAGCAAGATTACATAAAATTCATAGTAAACCATTTGTTAAATAAGATATGAAATGACTTTGCACATTTGTTGTGGGCTGCAGGCTTTACACTTTAGTGTGTCAAGACAGAGTATTTAGCAATTTATTTAGTTTTACATTTAGAGTGGATTTTCTTTATTATAGTAGCCTAGGCCAAAGTTTCTTAATTGGTGTAAGGAATAACTTTATATTTGATCAAAAAAGCATTTTGATATCGGTGTCTGCAACTTTTGCAAAGCATCAAATCACCATCATATTAGCTGACAAAACATGTGCATGACTGCTTAAATGGTTATTCGGTAAAAAAAAAAAAAAAACTGTCAAATATTGTGCATGTCTGCTGTCATACACAAATTGTACTAAAGCTGGTACCTTAACATAGTATGCGTATCTAAAAAGTCCATATTGATAAATGTTCTCTTTGAACCCTTTGGGAAAAAACACCCAATGACAGTCATTGTACTTTTATTTCAGAGTGCAGATTGCTTAAGTTTTATTTATATAATTTTTAAGCTTAATTTATTTACTTAACAAAACGATCCTGGATTGTGTCAAATCATTAATAACGAAATCCAGCTAATTGAATAATCCATGTACGAAGAATGAACCCCTGCTGTTGTTACATGATTGTGTTTATGTCTCTAGGGACTAGATGATGATGATGATGATGATGATGATGATGATGATGAGGATGGCAAGGATTATACCATAGGTGAAGCAGAAAAAGTAAGTAATTCATCGTCAGAATTTGCCACTTTACCATATCCATATACCATTATTTAGAGTATCATTAACCTGCATCTCTGGTGTAATGCTAGATTGGATTTGGAGAAAATGCTTGAGAAAACTGTTTTTTTTGCAATGTTTTTACCATTGTTGTTGTCCTCAAGGGCTTCCACAATCTGAAGTTTTACAGAGGCCAAATAAAATCTTCTCCTGACAGTATGGCATTGTGTTATTCATACACTTTTTAGTTAAATAACACTTATCCAATACGAGTGACATTATAGCTAGCCAGGTTCTTTAACATGATACCCTTATTTGTGCAGATATTCACATTGATGATTTTCACAAAAACTGGTTGGGTCAATATGATTTGCTGGAAGATGTTCACTCCTACATTCAATGGTTAATTTCACTTCATCCATGATCTCCATTTTAATGTTTTTTTAATGCATGGCAATCATATAAGTAAACCTATCAACTTTACAGGTTGTTTCCAATACAAGAGCACGGTATGAACTGGAGGGCACATGTACTCACAAAAAAGGAAATAAAGGTCAGTTTTAAACATTTAATTAGGTGGTATCTAAAAAACTTTTTCAATATTTGGAGGAAACATTATCTTAAGTTCAGACATTTTAAAATCACATGAACCCTTGTTTTCCAGCATTTCCGTAGAGATAAGAAGGCACAACAGAAGTTGGTGAAATCATATGAAGTCATGTTGGATTTCTATGGAATACGTTTGGTCAATAAAGATACAGGAAAGGTGGATCGAGCCAAGAACTGGAAGCTACGCTTTGACAACTTGAACAGGTTCATTTTGTCATATTTACACTATAAAGTTCATTGCTATTTTTAATGTATACAACGTACTGTTTGCACCTGGTAATAATATGCATTTTCAGCGATCACTACATGTTTAGACAGGGACTGAAACATTTTGAGCTTGTCCACTTTCCACTACCTTCAAATGTGGTCAAAAAAAATTTATTGGATTGGTTGTAGTGCAGATGTATATGCACTCAAATGCATCAAAACAGCTGCAAACAACCACCTAAACTCTGCCTACTGACTGTACTGTCCAGACGGATTTAAACTTTTTTACATTTTAAATTAATTACATTTAGATAATAATAATAATAATAAATGCCTAAATTCAACATAGAATTCAAAATATAACATTTTATATTGCAATGTAGCTGATTCATTCTATCAGCAACTCGCATGCAGCTGCTTTTCACTTGCATGTTTCTTTCATGAAATACAGTTGTTATATTTTTAATTTCATGTATAAACATATTTATGTATTGATAATAGTTAAATTCTATTCAAAGCAACATAGGGACATGATTTTACCCACCACTAATGTAATTCAAATTCCCGATCCTTTCCATAAATATTTTGTTCATAAAGACACACAATATAATTATTTCAGTGTTTTAAAACAGGGGTGCCTTTTTAAAGTAATTTAAATTAAGACAATGTTATACACATCAGAACTGTAAAACGGAATGAATTCTGCATTAGGAGCTCATTGGAAATAAAAGAAAATATATATTGCATTTATATTATTTTTACTCAATTTAGTGCTTTTAACATGTTTGTACAATATGAAAATTTTGCTAGCTTATTTTGCAGTATTAGAAAAGTCAGGCAGTACTGCACACACACTGGTGGAAGAATAATAATTTATGCATTGTGATTCTGTCTCTAAATGATTACGTGATTTTGAATTGATTTCTTAAAGGTTAGGTAAAATAGTATTCATTGTCATCGTGGACAACACAAAAGATATTAGTTTAATATAAACTGGTTATTTAAACTATATTGTTTTAAAAAATCTGTTAAACAGTACTAGAGAAATAGTTAAAGTACTATAATTTCACAATCAGATCGTGACCCCCAGAATAGGAATCAGATTGGATTTTGAAGTCTTTAAAGATTCCCTCCCCGAACATACACCTGCTCACAGTACATACAAACTCCATCATCAAAAAAGTGGACAAAAGTGGTGCATTTAAATGCCTGGTGTAAAAAGGATTTTGACTCTTTGGTTCAATCCCAAGTCTACTCCTTAGCCCTTCTCATTACCCCTACCCCTCATTTTGCGCGTTCCTGTGAAGGGGTATGGGTCTCCCAATTCTCTCTAGCTTAAAAGCGTTAGGCTAAGGGGAAGGGGTAGATACCCCTTCGAACTAAGTTTTTTCAGGACCACACTCGAAACCAGAGGGTAACGTAACTTCCCAGAATACACTAGCTACAACGGCAGGATCGCTACACCCACACCCACATTTTTTTTGTCATTATTACAAATTTTTACAACAAACAAACACGTTTTAATATATTTATAACCGCATTCATGTTTTACCATCCTGCTTTTATAAGAAAATGCTAAAATAAAAATCACAAAATTTCGCAATTTATAATCCCTAATCATAACTTTTGTACAGTAGTCCCTGACTGAGAAGCTCATTCCTGTGGCTGAGAATGAGCTTTTTACAGTGTCTGCTAAAATGTTAATGTTGTTTTTGTTGTGTTTACATTTACGGTGTAAATGCACAGTATAGTTACAATCTTATTGCCACATTAGATCATTATGATAACATGATATATGCCTTTAGTGATTTCCTAAAGATAAATACCAAAAAATAACACAACTGGAATAACTAGTGGCAGTCGCGATTGTCTGATCTCATATGAAGCAAGAGATCGCGATGACGACGTGTTCAGGTGCTGTAGTGCTCTCCTAATTCTTAGGGGTAAATTATGAAGCCCTTCCCCTTCACACTCGTTTTTAAGGGCCAAAGGGAAGGGATAGAGGTACAAAATAGAATTGGGATTGGACCTTAGACTTAATCTGGGCCTCAGAATTTCTAGTATTAAAAGTCTCGTTCTTTTTGATTTTTTTTTTTTTTTACAGATATACACACAACAACCTGCGCATCACACGCATCCTGAAGTGTCTTGGGACTCTAGGATTGGAGCACTATCAGGCCCCGCTGGTCAAGTTCTTCCTCCATGAAACTCTTGTGAATGGAGAACTTAGACGTGTGAAACAAAGTGTACTAGATTACTTTATGTTTGCCGTTTTGGACAAATCAAAGAGGAAGGAGCTGGTTAGATATGCTTATGAGCATTTCAGACCCAAAGAAGATTTTGTCTGGGGCCCAAAGAAGATTATGCAAAAGGAAACCTCTAAAGAAGTAGAACAGCAAAGGGTGAGGACCCGTGACTGTATTCATGAAATGAACAAAATACATGCCAGTCTTCCACCTGAAGGGATGGGAATTGACAAACCTTGTAAAACCGACGACAAGAAAGATAAAGAAGCAGTTAGTCAAAACAAACTGATGGCAGAAAATATTCAAAGTCATCAAGAGGCAAATAGCGAGAACAGTAGCACAAATGACGAAAATCATAATCAAGGTACAAGTGTTGACTGTGATAATGATGTGGACATGATACCAGAAAACATCCCTCATGGTGTTGATTCAGGTTGTGAAGAAAGTTATCACGTAGAAAGTGAGAAAACTAATGAAATAAACAGGCCAGATAGCCCAGAGAAGATTAATGAAGAGAGTGGGTCAAATGATAAGAACAGTCTGTACAGCTTTGGTAATGAAATTGTAAAAGAGCAAAACCAAAAGAGTATCGGTGATGGTAATAATGAAGTTCACGTGACACCACAAAACAAACCTAATGGTAATTCTGATAAAAGTAATCTAGCTGAAATTGAGAAAACTATTGAAAATGACATGCTAGACAACCCTGACGTTGAAATGAAAGAAGATGGCATGCCTTATGGTGATAATGGTAACAATGCTGAAAATGATAGGCCAGGGAGTCCATACAAGTTGACTGAACAAAATAATAATCAGGATAAGAGGTCAAATGATGAGACAAATGGTGAAGATGAAAGTAATCTAAATAATACAGTGGATACTAAAGAAACATTGTCAGCAGAACAGGAGCTGGGATCAAATAATGAAAACAGACAGTGCAGCTCAGAAAATGAAATTTTACAAGACCAAAATAAAGAGATGAGTGGTGATGATTATAGTGAAAGTTTGCCCATAAAGGGTGTTCATGTCTGACATGGAAAAAAAATTAACTGATGACAAAGTATCAAGGCCTTTTAATGTTTTCTTGGTTTTTCCCCACAGTTAAATTACATGAAATATATTGAAACGCCTGTATGCCTGGGCTCAAATTCAAATCTTTGAGATGCATAGCTTTGTATTGTTTATTTAACAGGTTAACAACGCAAAAGCTAAATTTGCACTGTAACAAATGTAATGTTACTTAGATTTTTTTTTTCTGATAAGTCTGACTTAAACTTGATTGCTTGATAAGAAATGAAGTGATGATTGATGCAAATGAAGCTTGTGACGATAAAGCAAGATCGCTTGATTGAAGACTGGCTGCAAAAATTGTTAGATTTGTATGCTTTCTTTTGTAATAGATGAATCTGTTGAAGTTTGTAAAATAATGCAGTTTTGTATAAGGTTTCTGCAGCTGACCAAATAAATGTCATATCACTGAATGCTGTGTTTTTCTGATGCAAAAGTAGAGCTTGTAAACATAAAATATATCAAAGCAGAGAACATCACTGATATCTACAAAATATAAACGTTTTAAAATAAATAACTAACATTTATTTAATGTTATCACATCATAGCACAGTAAAAAAAAAAAATCAATGCACACTATGCATATACAACGGTAGGCCTATAAAAATAGCAGTTATGGATCATTTGTTAAATGAGTAAATAATTGGAAGGCACAATTGCCAATAATTTTAATAAATTTAAATTTGATGTTTTATGTTAATAGAATCAAGTATAGACCACCCAACCATTTGCTCATCTGTTTCATAAAGATAAATATTCTTTGTAAGATTGTTATTAACTTTTTAACAGCAAAAAACATGGATAATGTGATACCTGGCAACCCTTGACCCAGCTGGAGTTTTTGTTGACTTCTGCATCAAAACTACTTTCGATTCGCCATGATTTGCAACTTAAATTTTCACTAGCCAGCGGGAAGGTCGAGGACTTCAAGAAGTCTGAGTTCTTATGTCTGCTATATGGCAATTTATTAGACGTTACTGGGTTACCAAGCTAGTCCTACAAACGATACTACTTTTGAAATGGAGTCAAGTCGAGACTCGGATGGTGAGTGCGAACTGGACTCCACATGGGAGGATGAACACGAAAATAAAACACCCAGCAAGAAGGTAGGTTTGGAATTCAGTGCCGTGTTATTTACATGTCTATTACTTTTTAACAAATATTTCCCTGTAGGTCCAATGTGTATAAGGTATATCTCTTTCTAAAAGCAGTAGCTCCTGATTATGCTTATTATTCCTGATTTCTATTTGTATGAATTATAGTAATATTGGTATTATTAGTAGTAGCATTAGTATGTGCTCATTTGGGATTATTTTTATTTACACTTCTAAAGAAGAGTCGCAGGAACATGCGTGCTGCCAAGGACATGCAAGACTTTCGGCATAGTTGCCAGGTGAGTTAGATTACCTGTACATTAGGTTTGGAGATGGGGTAAATTTACGTATCGTCTATTAAAGAAAATAAGCATACTTTATAGCATCAAAACTACTATAGCCTACTTCATATATTAAATAAGGATTTAAGTGACATCTTTTCCCAATACTCAAATGAGCCTAACTCACCTAACATTCCTGTATTGGCACTGTGTATGTGAGGGGGGAATAATATATAGGTTAATATCTCAATTATACAAATGTAAATGCCAAAAAAATTATTCTTTGTCAAGATGTATTACATCATAACTTTGGCTTTATTTTTAACTCTAGAACTTGGATCATGGTGATGATGAACCAGCATCAGTAAGCATTTTATGGCCTGTAATCTAGAATTTACCACTTCTTGCTAGTTATCAGAGTATCATGATCAGTGTATCATTTACAGAAAACTGTTTTCCAGCCCACTAAGTAGTCTTTATTTGGATGAGATACTTACAGTAGGAATGATGTTGGATGTTTTTTATTCTTGTCCTCAAGGGCCGCTACTATAACCTGGAGTTTTACAGAGGTCAAATTAGATCTTCTCCTGATAGTATGGCATTGTGTTTTTATATTCAATCAAACCATAGTTTTTTTTTTTTATTAATGTAAAGCAAGTTACCAATAATGTTTTTATTTTAACATATAACCTTTGTTTGTGCAGATATTCACATTGATGATTTTCACAAGCAGTGGTTGGGTCAATATAACCAGCTGGAAAATGTTCACACCTACATTCAGTGGTTAGATCCTTTTACAGTTCATTTTTAAGTTTGATGTTTAAATATTGTTTATACTGTACATGTTTTAGATCTTGTTAATAGCCATTATTGACAATATTAATACTTTACAGGTTATTTCCATTACAAGTGCCAGGGGTGAACAGTAGGGCACATGTGCTCACAAAAAAAGAAATCAAGGTCAGTTTAAAACATGCAGAGTATTTGTGAAGAAAACTGTCTCATTTCAAAAGTTATATGTTTAATCCATTTTTTTTCTTTCAGAATTTTCGTAGAGATAAACAAGCACAGATTAAGTTGGTTAAATCATATGAAATAATGTTGGATTTCTATGGTATTCGTTTGGTCAATAAAGATACAGGAGAAGTGGAACGTGCCAAGAACTGGAGGCAACGCTTTGACCACATAAACAGGTTTATATACTGTCCTTTACTGTCAGTTTATAGACTGCAATTCAATTTTATATATTTTTAGTGCTTCTAAGCATTTTCAGTGATAAAAATCACTTTTTGTGATTTTGCAGACATACACTCAATAACCGGCGCATTACACGCATCCTGAAGTGTTTGGGTACTCTAGGATTGGAGCACTATCAGGCCCCGCTGGTCAAGTTCTTCCTCCATGAAACTCTTGTGATGGCAGAACTTTCAAGTGTGAAACTATGTGTACTAGATTACTTTACGTTTGCGGTATTGGACAAGTCAAAGAGGAGAGAGCTGGTTAGATATGCTTATGAGCATTTCAGACCCCGAGAACACTTTGTCTGGGGCCCAAAAAAGATTCTGCAAAATGAAACTTCTAAAGAAGGTGAGCAGGAAAGAGTGAGGACTCATAAGATCATGCCTGGAATTACTAAAATGCACGTCTGTCCTCCTCCTGAAAGTATGAGGAATGAGAAACCTCATAAAAAAGATCATCAGAAAGATGATAAAGCAGTTAGTCTAAACAAATTTATGGCAATAAAGAAAGAATTAAGAGAGACAAAACAAAGAGAAGAAGGTGAGCTGCTGCAAAGAGTGAGGGCCAGTGTCCACACTCATGAAATTAACAAAACACATGCCGGTCCTCGACCTGAAGGCATGGGAATTGACAAACCTTGCAAAAATGATCACCAGAAAGGTATTAAAAAAGTTATTCCTAACAAATTGAAGGAAAACAATTTGACAAGTGTTCAGAGGGCAAATGAAAAAAGTCAGCGCAGCTCACAAAACAAAAAGGCAGAAAAGCAAAGTCAAGGTACGAGTGTTGAAGTTGAAATTAATTTAGAAACCATCGTTCTTGATGATTATCTAAATAAGAAAACTGATACAAGTAATGCCTCAATTAGTGCAAATGAGCTGACCAAAGAAAACATTAAAAGTAATCAGGGAGCACAATGCAACTCAAAAGAGGAAACTGTAAAAAATCAGGAGATGAGTGTTGGGGATGAGGATAATAATGATGATGGTATTGAAATGTCTCATGGGGATTAAATTCAGTGAAATGTTCTCCGTAAAGTGTGTTTAGAAATGATTTTGTTTTCCAAAACTATGTTACAAAAAATCTTGGAACTCTAATTATGAATTAAAAGGGTTATAAGTTGCTTATTTTATTTTACATGCTTTTTTCTGCATTTTGGTAAGTGCAATATACATTTAAAAAAAATAAATATATGTTCGTTAAGGATTGTGATAGATTAATGTACAATGGTCTCTTCACTGACGAAACAGTTTGTACTTATGACTGATTGTTTAAAAAGAAAATTGGCTTTTGTAAATGTTAGATTTGTGAATTCTGTGTTTTTATCATTCTAATACTTTTTTATATAATTAGAAGCTAGTGTACAGTGGAATGTGTATACTTTGTAAAAATGCTGTGCAATAGTTATTCTGTATCTTGAAACTATGCTGTTTTTATTTAATACGGTATATACAGTACTACTGAACCACATACTGTGTCTCCACATTAGAGTGGAATGCTGCCATACAACATACTACACATTATACACAAACAACCTAACTTTATAATGATTGCTTGTCACTTTGTAAGACTATTTCAGTTTTTGTATGATGGAAATGCAATAAATAAGCAATCTATAAAACACAAACATTGAATTTTGGTAAACTCACTTTTTCTTATAATTATCCAAATATGATTCCTTATAATGATTTTTTTTTTTTTTATTGATTACTAAAATCAAAATACATCAAACACGATTATGCTATTCTGTTTTTCATACGAAAATGGTTTTGTTTTTAGAGTATGCTAAGATTATTCAATTGGATCAGTAGATGGCATATATGTGTGCATTTTTACATGATTTGGCAACCCCGTAGTTAGCACGACTTGTGTCATTCTTGGAACTGGACTAGAAATACTTTCGGTTCACCCTGACTTTTCAGCTTTACCCTTCTCTTGACAGTGGGAAGTTTGAGTACTTTATAGTTTTAGTTTTTATGTCTGTGTTTACTTAAGAGTATTTAGCCTACTTATCATATACATGACATGGATTCAGATGAGTGCGAGTTCGACTCCACATGGGATGATGAACACCAAAATAAAACATCGAGGAAAAAGGTATGTAGCCTATATGTTTGGACAGCAGTGTCGTCTTATATTTGTTTTACATTTCTGAATTTAAATCCTGAAACACATTCATTCTTGTAATATTATTTTCTTTAAGAAACCATTTCCTGGGTGGGTTACGTTGTGTTGTTTTCATTAATCGTAAAATACTAAGTGTATTTGTATTTATGTTTGTAAATTATGTACACAGTAGTAACATCCTTCATTTCAGTCATTAGGCGTTGTACTTTAATTCATTTTCGCCCACATGAAGTTGCTACCTAGGTCAGCACTCACCTTACCGAATAACAGATACCATGTGATCTGAAACTTTTTTCTTTTTTCACCCTTTTTTATGTACACCTGCTTAAAGTATGTGGTCTGTACTGTGGATTACATTTAAAGTAGGCCTATGCAGTTAATAAAGTGCAATGGTTTATTTATTATGTTCATTGTAAATGTCCCACGATCATGTCAACAACAAATTATTGCTATTTTAGTACCATTTATATTCAACATATAGGCCTATTGTTTTACCATTCTTTATTTCTATTATGATTTATTTTCTATTATGAACTGCTGACACATTTGGCATTTCTGTATGTGCTTACAGATGTACAGAAGGAGTCACAGGAACATGTATGCTGCCAAGGACATGCAAGACTTTCGGCATAGTTGCCGGGTAAATTTAATTATCATTAAATAATAATTAAGATTGGGGTAAGAGATTCATCTTAGCCAAGTCTCTTCATTCATAAGCAGTGTGTAAACAAAAAACCATTGGTCAGTATCTAAATTACAGGACAGTAAATATCAGAATCTGCTGTAGAATGATCTGTCAAAACTTAGTCTTACATAAAAACTTTTTGTCTGTTTTTAACTCTAGTTCCTTGATTATGATGATGATGAGCCTGTTCATGTAAGTGTTATCATTACCTATTTCTTCACATTATCTATTTTTCATTGTATAGTATAAATAAATTAGAGTATAATATACTTTAAAACTGTTTTCATAACTCACTAGTTTTGATCTTCAAAAGATGTTTGGGAATTGTGTGGTTTAGTGTTTTGATGTAATTTTCTTCAAGGACTTCTTCTATAACCTGGAGTTTTACCAAGGTCGAATAAGATCTTCACCTGACAGTATGGCATTGTGTTTTTCCTAATACTGTTGCATAATCACACAATACATTTTTTATAGATCCAGTGCTTGTTTAATTCAAAGAAAGGATGTCCTTTAAGATAATACATTTGATTCTGCAGATATTCACATTGATGACTTTCACAAGCAGTGGTGGGGTCAATACGGTTGGCTGGAAGATGTTCACTCTTACATTCAATGGTTAGATCCTGTTTCATTTCATCAATGAGCTTATGTTTAAATATTTAATTTATATTTAGTGTATATAAGTATTTTATACTGTGGCTGAGAGAGTTCAAACATGCTGCACGTTAAAAAAGCACATGCAAATAAAAAATCGCTTACAAACTGGGAAAACATCTTCAGCAATTTGACAAAAGTGCATGCTAATTTTCACAATGCATGCAAAATAGAGAAATGTATTGCAGATAGTGCAAACAAAAATAGAAATGTGTGGGGGAGACCCCAAAAAGTGACAAACATGGCAGCTTTCTGTTTTTTTGGGAGAATTTGCATGTGTTGTCGGATTGTGAAAAATGTTTTCTCAATTTGTTAGTGTTTCTCTATTTGTGTGTGTTTTTTTGTTTGAATTGTCTTGGCTACCATAGTTTTATGGTGCATTCAAGTCATGTTGCATAAATTGTGTTTACAAGTTGATCACATAACAATGGGTGCGTCATTGAGAAACATGATGGAATCACACACATA
>CAIGQZ010032461.1:3494521-3514262 GCA_903798205.1 Danio tinwini | reverse complement strand
TATATATTTTATTACACATAGGTCAGTGGATTCATTTTGTAATTTATCAAATGGTACAAAGCCGTGTTTTGCAAACGAAAGGGACTTGACTGTACATGATGTCGTTACTAAAACTTGTCAACTCAGTAGGAAGACTTGAATGCAACATTAGAACATATGAATGAACATTAATGGCCATATATCGAAACTTTATAGGTTGTTTCCTATACAGGAGCAAGGGCTGAACAGGTGGTCACATGTGCTCACAAAAAAGGAAATAAAGGTCAGTTTTAAACATGATTTAAATTGTATATATATATATATATATATATATATACATATAATATATTTTTTCTTTTTCTTGAAATGTATTTTGGAGGAAACATTCGGAAGTTTCTATTTTTCCCATCTGTTATTTTACAGCATTTCCGTAGAGATAAACAAGCACTGAGTAACTTGGTGAAATCATATGAAGTCATGTTGGATTTCTATGGTATACATTTGGTCAATATAGACACAGGAGAGGTGAGACGTGCTCCAAACTGGAAGCAACGATTTAAAAACTTGAACAGGTAAATACTATCATCTTTATGTTGTTTCTTAAAATTTCATAGAATTTTTTTTTCAATGCCAGCAAGCATTTCCAATTATTAAATTACAGTATCTTTCTTTGATATTTGCAGATATACACACAATAACCTGCGCATCACACGGATCCTGAAATGTTTGGGAACTCTAGGATTGGAGCACTATCAGGCCCCGCTGGTCAAGTTCTTCCTCCATGAGACTCTTGTGAACGGACAACTTCCAAGTGTGAAAGAAAGTGTACTAGATTACTTTATGTTTGCTGTGTTGGACAAATCAAAGAGGAAAAAGCTGGTTAGATATGCTTATGAGCATTTCAGACCTCAAGAAGTCTTTATCTGGGGCCCAAAAAGGATTCTGCAAAAGGAAACTTCAAAAGAAGGTGAGCAGAAAAGGGTGAGGGGGTATAAGACAGTGCCTGGAATGAACAAAGCACATGCCTGTCCTCATCCTCTTGAAAGGATGGGAAGTGAGAAACTTTATAAAAATTATCACCAGAAAGATGATAATGCAGTTAGTCGAAACACATTTATGAGAACAGAGAAAAAACTAAATGGTGGAAACACAAGCTGTTTATGTTTGTAATTTTGACATGTCAGAAAAGTGCCTGGTGGTGAAGATGAAATTCATTTAGATGAAAGTTTACAAAAACTACTGTAAATGTGCCAGTTCAAACAAGCTGACCAAACTAAATATTAAAAGTGTTCAGCATGGTGATGCTAATGAAGAGTCATAGGGTTATGATAGTCTTAAGGGAAACCAAAGCACAAGTGTTTTCTTACAAAAATTATTGATCAGCTTTGACACAACAGATCTACTTTCTACTTTTACACTACAGAATATAATTGTAGAAAACTAAACCATATTTCTGCTCTGAATGTGAAAGCCTGGTCACAGTAGCATCCGAACTGTATATTTTACCAAATAGCTGTTATCTTCATTTGTGAAAATATTTTGAATTTTATATATATATATATATATATAAATTTATATATATATATATATATATCTCCCATACGCTAATTTTCTACATTAACACGTTAAACAATGGTTTTATTAAGTAACTATTAATGACTACTTTCTTTTTTCTTTGCCATTGATGACTGTATATATTTTAATAAAATACTTAGTACTTAATAGTTTATTTAAAATCTAGCTATTTTGCACAATACTAAGATACTTGTATTCAGTTAAAATTGAAAATAATACAAATAATTTCTTAAGGAGGCTGATAGTACCAACATCAGCATGTTTTTTTCTCCTTGTTCTGTTAAACATAACTTGGTAAATAGTTGAAAAATAATTAATTTTACAGGAGGGCTAAATTTGTTTATTGTATAGAAGGTTGTGGTGAACAAATTGAAAAGTTTGTCTGATAAAAGCCTATTACCTCAAATTGTTGTTGCTAATATTAAACGTAATATAATATTAAATATACAGACTAATAAGTGTTTGCCCTAAAATAACAGGTTGTAAAAAATTGTATGCAGATGAGAAGTCCAGAAACAGAAACTCAACCAAAGCCCCACCACAAAGAGAATTTAACAGCAAAGATGTTGCATCTTCTATCCCCTATTCAAGCTGCAACACATCTAGCACCAGTCCAGCAACTACCATTGTATACATTGTGATAATTCCCTTTATTTTAGTTTCTTTATTGTTCTCTTTAATTGTTATAATTACAGGTAATACTGTGGCTTAATTTATTAATGTCTTATCACTGACAAAACAACTTTGACTAAAGCTAGATTGCTTCACAGAAGGAAATAAAGTTGTGAACCTTGTGATGATTAAGCTATGTTAAACTTGAAAACTGGTTCCAGTAAATATCCGATGTATTAGTTCTATTTCATTATCTACTGCTGAATTCATTTGCTGAGTAAACTAGATATACTGTACTTTATGAAATATGTGTATAAACACAGTTCTGTTATATGATTATGTTAATAAAAATATGCTTTGGTTTGTTTATAAAGTGTGCTGAAACAAATAAATGTCTTCATATAATCAGAATGGAATACTCCTTGTAAAACGTACACTGTGAAAAAATCAATAGTTGCATTAATATTTTAAATTTTAAGTCTGTTTTGCATAAAGATGAACATAAAGAGTAAATAGTGGACTCATGAAAGCAAGAACAGAGTGTTGTATATTACTTTTTTTATGTTTGCTGTATTGGACAAATTAAAGAAGAAGGAGCTGGTTATATTTGCTTTAAACTAAAAGAACAGTTTGTTTTTGGGCCCTAAGAGGATTCTCTCAGATGCCTTAAATGCAATTTCAGTTGTTTTGGATTAAAGCGTTCACTTGAATACTTTTAAAAGCAACACAAGTGTGAGAGCAAAATGAAAATATCAGCATTAATGAAGCATATTGTGGTTCTGTTGATGACAACGGCATATCTCATAGTGATTATAAAATATATTTTATTTCTCATTAAAGTAATGTGACTGTATTATGTTAGTCTTAAGATTTGGCAATGGGTCTTATCTTAATTATTAGCATATATTAAATGCACTTGATGTTGATATTGTTTTTTATTAGGAAGTTAATATACATTTCTTTACTGAGAAAACAACTGTAAAAACTGAAAGCTTGAAGAATATATATAATGAAACTTGTATTGATAATGCACTGTGAAATTTAGCAGCAATAAATGTTAAAATCACAAAAAAAGCCTATTGGAATTAAAATTTAGTTCTAGCTATATACATCAGACAAAAGTTGTCTTTTTTTAAACACTTTACGGTACATTTGTAGTGTTAATATTTTAGAACAATTTGTGTCATTATTTAGCTATTTTGGCATATTTGTAAAAAAAAGAGAATGTGCCAATTCAATCTTGAATGTATGCTTAGATTTTGTGCCCAATCAAAGGCCATTATTTACACATAAACATCATTTTTAGTGTTGGATGTCATTGAAACATATGGTGTGTGAAACTACTCAAGGTCTTGAGTTCTTACAGTTCTTTAGAATTTCAGTTTTGCTTTTAAAAAAGGAAATTAAGCAATTCACTATTGTATGTCTTGTATTTTCAGATATTTTGATGATCTTTGGCTTCAATTTATCTGTGCTTAAATATGTAGTAGGTAGTCATCTATGATTTGTTAGGAGTAAAATGGCAAGAATTTGTCTGATAACTAACATTTTTTCCCTCATTTTTTAGAATTGGTGTGCTATTTACACCTGATCTATAAGTAAAGGATAGTGATATAGAAATGTGATAAAATCAAGTTGCTATAATTTGAATCAATTAAGCAATAAGTTGCAAGTTACTTAAAAAAAAACATGTTGGATTGTTATTATTATTATTAACATTATTATCATTATCAATATTATAATTATATTGTATTTTGTTACATTTTCCATTAGAATTTTCCAAGTTAGAATTTAAGTGAGCTATTAGTATGCCTCTTTTAGACTTAAAATAAGAAATTATATATTCAGTCTGCTTATTTCTCAAAAAAAATTATTACAACTGAACATAATTACAGTTTGCTTATACTAAGATTTCTGTATATTTGGCATATACTCATTGTTTAGATTGAGTTTGATTTGTTTGGATTGAGTATTTACAAGCATTGCATTGTATTTATAACTGGCTTTTAAAATATCACCAAACCCAATGGTAATCCAAAGATAATCCAAAAGTTGGGTTGGCCTATATTTTACTCAACTTTTGGTTGAAACAGCCCAGCATTGTCTCAAGTATTTGTTAACTTTGATCGAAAGTGCAAATATTTTTTTCACATAGTTTTACATGTACTATACTGTTTTATAACTTTAATATTCAACTTAAAAAGGATTATTGTATACAAAGGTCAAAAACAATAAATAAAAATATTTATATAAAGTTCATTTAAGGGATAGTTCACCCCTAAAATTAAGTTCACCTGTTGCAGAACAAATGTTATACAAGTTCACCTGTAGTTTTAGTACAAAATAAAAAGTTTGTAGTTATACAAAAGTTAAAATACTACTTAAAATATAAAAATACGTTTATAATCAAAAAGTTGGGCCAATTTATCACAGGAACTTATGGTACAAGTATACAAATGAAAATTAATGTTTTTGTGCTTACTAAAATATAATAAAAAAAATATTGTAAAATATACCTAAAATTGAAGTTGAAGAACTATTGTATGAAGACAAAAGCATACAGTACATGATTGTGCAAACAGGAGTTACCTAGCATTTCTATTGGACTATAATGGAGCTAAAATGAACTTTAAACTTTTTCCCTTAGACAATATTGTGATTGCCTTTCAGGACAATAATGTTTTATGCCTGTACATAGTACTTTGCTTTGCAATGTTTCCAACCACACACACACACACACACACACACACATACACATTCATGTGATTTATCAAAGTGTGAATGTGTCTGTCATGGTTGGTTTTCTCTTCAGATTCAAATTTGTTCTGGATGTACATTATTGCAAGACATGGCATCCCATAAGTTTATGTGAGGTTATTTCTTTACAATTTCATTTTCGTTTCAAATGAAAACTATTATCTGAGTATTTGCGTAACACAGCCTGGCATAATGACAGCTGAATCTGTGGATAGTTTCAGTTCTTTGCGTGGCCATTATTACAATGAGACACCACGGTATTATTACAAATGTCACACAAAATCCATATGAAAATGTTGGTTTAGCATGGTTTAACTAGCAATAAAAATAACCACATTCGCTAATTTTGCTTGGAGTAAAACCCTTGTTTGTTTTCTTAATGCGCATTTTGCAGCTTATTGCGTGACGTTTAACGTTTGCATTCAAAACAAAACAACTTAAGAATGAAAACGATCGATTAAGCCAACCTACATTTTTACTACTTTTAAAAGACCACAGACCTCTGTAAATAATATTTACAAATAAATCTCAACTTACTCTTCCCAACTCTAGATGGTGCGCTTGTCCTAATGTTGTCCTCTCGAGCGCTCACATCCGCACACGTGGTAGTTGGTAGTCATGGTAACGCTAGGCTTTACCACCATGGGCTGCACACTTTGCTTTCGGAGAGTGTGATCGTAGGAAAATACTAACGTTAGCGGTTATTAATATGACAAAGTTAGGGTTTCTGTTGCATGTAGCAGCGATATTTGTTCCCGTCTCTCTGGAACGATAATAAATGGCATCTTATACACTCGAAGAGTTTGAGCTCAGCCAGAAACATGAGGATATGTGAGTCAGTTTGTTTCTTTGAGAATAGCGCTGTAGTTGTTGGTTTGTGTTATAATGGTCATAATTCACTCCTGGTTATAAAACTCCACAGTTAAATGTAAATATTTCCCAGTACTGGGTTGTGACTGGAAGGGCATCCACTGTGTAAAAAATATGCTGCAATAGTTGGCGGTTCATTCCGCTGTCGCGACCTCTGGAATAGAGACTAAGCCGAAGGAAAATTAATGAATTAATGTATTTTTTCTGGTGTAGACTGGGGAAAAGAGCATTGCTGCTTCAGCAGATGGAGGCGCACTATGAACAGCAGAAGGCTAAGAGAAAACAGCAGTTTCTGGTGTCTCAAGCAGCGAAGCAGAGGAATGCTCAGATTCTTAAGGTTGCCTCAACTGTATTTCTAAATTACAGTCTACGTACATTGAAAAATGACCTGTATAAGATTATGTTGTGTTGTATTTCAAGCAAGACGCATCACAGCTTTAAAATAGTATTAGAAAAAATCTGACAGCTTATTTTCATTTAATCACTGAGGTATGATGAAATACTGGAGGTAAGAAAATGCACAGTAGTTATGACAGCAACTCATTTTCATACTCCATCATATGTTATTAATTGCATAAAATTTCACTTAAACCTACGGTTTCTATAGATGGAAATGATAATATCTTTTTTGTATCACAATTAAGCAAACATGGACATTGCTGAACATGACATGCAGTTTGAGACATATACAATATCTCTGTGTGTGTGTGTGTGCATGTGCTACAATGTCTATGTTGAATTAATTGTGATAAAAATATATGTACTTATAATTAAAAGATATGATATTGAATTCACGTACATGTATAATAATTTCATATAAAATTGACAAAACTTTTTTTTTACTATACTATGTCTTTTACTTTGTCCTCAAGTTCAATTTCCATCTCACTCAACTTTTGTCTCAGACAGAAAATATGTATAATATTACTTTTCATATCTCACTCATGTATCTATATTAAGAGTATAAAGCCACATCACACAAATGCAAGTTTGTTATTGGGTTTATACCAGGCGTGCCCAAACTTTTTCTTAAGAAGGGCCAAAAACAAAACTTGATAGAGGCCAGTGGTCCAAAGGCAAATATAGGTGGGGTAATTTATCATGGCTAAGTTCCTAATTTATTTAATAAGTTTTTAAAAATTATTAGAAAACATTACTTTTTATTAAATAAACAGCTATTTTAGATGTTATAATGAACTTATTACAGTAAAAACAAATAATCTCATTTATAACAAAATTACACTAGTTTTGCCTTGATTTTTCTTGCTGATGTCTTCTGCATAGGCCTCTATCCATCGAGTGACAGTATTTACATTTTTTAAAAATCTGATTAATTTACATTTAATTGAAACATTTAATTTCTATTTGCTTTTTTTTTTTTGTATTTTAGCAATAAGACAAACAAAAAAGGTTACGTCAAATTACAAATGACAATCTCTGTTAAAGTAATTTGCCCCAACCCTCTCCATCATACTCACTCTCCTCTCAGATGGGATGGTGGGCCAAATCAAAGGTTACAATGGGTCAACTTTGGCCCATGGGCCCTACTTTGGGCATCTCTGGTTTATACAAACAGTTTATTGACACAAAATTGTAAACAAGTAAGATACAACTGCTGAGTGTGTTAAAAATCCTTTTTTGTGGGGAACTAATTTCATCCACAACAGATTGAAACATTATGTACACTTAGAATTTTATGAGACAGGTGGACTGAGAGAGTGTGGTTACCTTGATCAGGTTTCATTCATCAGGTCTACGTCATCTTTAAAGTAAAGTGTTACTTTAGATGTCTGTTGAAGAAAGTGGGGTTTTAGTATCCTTTCAATGTTATGGTGATTGACTATGATAATGCTGGTCAAAGTGTTTGTTAGTTGCATCATAATAAAAATAACCTCCATCTTTACAACCTTAATTCTTTCTTTGCTGATGACCTACTCATAAAGGCAGTTTCTTGTGGCCATCTAATGGCATAAAAATGTAACCCACACTGAAGTCCAAAATCCCCATCACCAATCACGAAAGGGGCACTGTTATTACAAATTAGCTATATTTGTAGTATAAACAATGTCATTTTTGGTGTTATTTTTCAGTTGGATATACTTATTTTAGAAACACTTTCTTAAATTGCAGGGCATTAGTTATATAACTAAAATAGCCTTCATGCTTCTGAGCCAAACTCAAAAATGATTTCTGTATGTTTAAAATGCATTTTGTGTTTTTTTTTTTACATGTGCATTTGTGTATATTTCATTTACAGGATTTAGAAAATGCTGAAAAAAATCTTCAAACCAGACAGCTCCTTCATCCAAATATTATTAGTCTTGAGGTAATGTATTGGGCTAGCTTATTTCCTTTATTTAAAAATAATATAATATAAAGTCTCATGCAGCACGGTGGCGCAGTGGGTAGCGATTTCGCCTCATAGCAAGAAGGTCGCTAGTTCAAGCGTTGGCTGGGTCAGTTGGCATTTCTGTGTGGAGTTTGCATGTTCTCCCCGTGTTTGCGTGGGTTTTCTTCGGGTGCTCCGGTTTCCCCTACAAGTCCAAAGACATGCACTATAGGTGAATTGGGTGAGCTAAATTGTCCATAGTGTATGTGTGTGAATGAGTGTGTGTGGTGTTTCCCAGTTATGGGTTGCAGCTGGAAAGGCATCCGCTACGTAAAGCATAAGCTGGACGAGTTGACGGTTCATTCTGCTGTGGCGACCCCAGATTAATTAAAAAAAATGAAAATGAAAAGAAAATGAATGAAAAGTCTCATAAAATCAAACTGTTGTACAGTGTTTAATATTTATTGTAAATGTTGCACTTTTGAAATACATTTTGCTTTCCTAGAGGTGCGGCTGTTATGGTGAACTAAAATGCTTTTTATTATCATGATGCAATTTTTTTAATGCAACAAATGATAGAATGAAATGTTACATGTACTAAAGTTGTAAGAATTTATACAAAAGTGAAAATTGACAAATGAACTGCTCTTAATTGTTTGTTGTTTTGTCATAGACTAGATATTGGGCCTCAGTTGAAAGGAATCTGCCAGAATGGGAGCAGTATTTGCTTGGGAAAGGACAACCACCTTTAAGTGAATCTGAGAGAAAGTTAAAGCAACAGAGACTGAAAACAACACAGCCAGATCCTTCACCTGCACAGTGCAGGGGTAAACCACCTCGACCCAAACCTCGATGACATAACTCTTTGAGGTGTGTAGTCAATTTGTGTGTGTTATGGTGATGTGTTAGATCATAACTGTAGCACTTTACAATGAGGTAATGTCAATGCATTATGATTCAAGTAGTAGTAAAATGAGCACTACATTTGATTAAATCTCAGGTTTTTTGTGTATTTTAGCTGAGGGACATCAAATCAGGTTTTCGTACTAGAGAGAAAGTACTAGGGTGTCTGAAATAGTTTGAAAACAAATTCTGTAATTAACAATATAAACAATATAGTTTTCCAATCATTTTAATAAGTTAAACACATCAATATAAAATAGTAATTGGATTCAAATAGCTTGCTGTAATATAAAATTAATAGCACACAAATGTGATTAAACATTCAAATAAATTATACAAACTTTGATTGAAATAAATAAGTGATTAAAATACTAATTATATTAAAACATTTAATAAAAATTAAGTTAATATATTTGTAGAGAAATGTATAAATATTATAATGAGCAGAGAAATGTAGTTACTTGCAGTTAAATGGCATAACTTAATGGCAAGGCGACGCAGTGGCGCAGTAGGTAGTGCTGTCGCCTCACAGCAAGAACGTCGCTGGGTTCGAACCTCGGCTGGGCTGGGTCAGTTGGCGTTTCTGTGTGGAGTTTGCATGTTCTCCCTGCGTCCGTGTGGGTTTCCTTCGGGTGCTCCAGTTTCCCCCACACTCCAAAGACATGCGGTACAGGTGAATTGGGTAAGCTAAATTGTTCGTAGTGTATGAGTGTGTGGATGTTTCCCAGAGATGGGTTGCGGCTGGAAGGGCATCCGCTGCGTTAAAATCGTGCTGTTCGCTCCGCTGTGCGGTTCATTCCGCTGTGGCGACCCCAGATTAATAAAGGGACTAAGCCGACAAGAAAATGAATGAATAAATGAATGAACTTAATGGCAATAATTTATATTCCAGATTATAATTGTACCAATTCATATTATACATTGTAATAATTTATATTTTAAAAGTTGAAAGCGCATTTACTATTGCAGCATTTACAAACGATTCAATGTTTCATTTAAATTGTTGACATTTACAGGAACTTAGGTCTTTTCATTACTGTTAGTTCATATTAACTGTGACGTGTTTATGCAATGTGATGCACATGGAAGCATATGGCAAAGTATTACTAATAAGTATTACTGGCTGGGTGTTGGGGGGTGTGAGGGGGCACTTTTTTATCCACATGGGGGAGATACTGACTACACCTTTTGGGTCAAACACCACAACATCTTGTCTTCTGTATAATGAAAATGAATAAATAAATTATTAAAATGGTGATCTTTTACTTGAACATTTAACTTTTTATACTTTTTATGGATTTTATGCCACAGTTTGCTATTATCATTATTATTAAACTACCATTATGTACTAATTTAAACAGTATAGTTGATGTTTGTTTACCAGAAGATAATTTAAACTGTAGGATTATTGTTAACAAATTGTCAAAACAATAAGTTAGGCCCTGGTGAGCATTACTGTTTTTTAGCTTAAGTCACTTGTCTCTAGATGCACATCTGCAAGTTCATCTTGGGTGTTTTTGTAAGTTCCTCTAAACCCCACAACCTCTTACCTGAACCCTCAACAACGGTGAGGTCATGACTGCCATTACACAAAGCCTCTCTGAGTACTTCAGCTGCCCACATCATAATTGCTATTGTATTATCCGCCTGTTGAAAGGTCGGCCACTTAAAGTTGAGTGTTAAGTTGACTAAAACTTTTAAAAAATGGCACAATTGGTCATTTGAAAACCACTTGGGGGGTTGTGAATCGAGACTTAAAACCAGCTTCAACTTTATATAAATGTTGTTTAGTTTCCTTTACAAATATGATAAATCAATTTTCATACATCCTATGGCGTTTTGCATGTATCATAGGATTAACTTCTGTTAAATTATAAACAGTCAGTAAGTGTTTTAAAAACTGGGTACAATTATGTGTCATTATCTCCTCACAGTTTATCTGCCGAATATTAAAAAGCAACTTATTAATATAATCTAAGGACTCTCATTAGACCATAATTAACTACAAAAACTTGATAATAAATCTTCCCATTGCAATATTATGTACATACAGTATTAAATAAGAAAATTATTTGCTCATTCTTTCTTTTGTTGATACAAAAGAAGATACTTTGAATAATAAAAGGCAATTCAATAGAATAAATGAAAGAGTCTCATTAGACCAAAAATAACAGCAAAAACTTGAAAATAAATATTCCCTCAATATTATAAACATACAGTATTACATAAAATATTAAAGGGATAGTTCACCCAAAAATGACACTCCTGTAATCATTTGCTCATCCTCCACTTGTTCCAAATCTGTTTTGAATTTCTTTCTTTTGTTGACACTAAAGAAGATATTATGAAGAATGTTGGAAACCAGCGCCCATTGACTTCCATAGTATTTTTTGTTTCTACTATGTATGTGAATGGCTGTTGGTTTCTAACATTCTTTACAATATCTTGTTTTGTGATAAACAGAAGAAACAAATTCATAAACATTTAGAACCACACAAATGTGAGTTGGTTAGCAATTTTTTAACTATTATATAATGTACTGTAGAGAAAAGAAAAAGAAAAAAATCTTGAGGAATGAAACGGTTAACTCAAAAGAGTTTTGGCCACAGATATGCTTATAAATATCTAATATCTAAATACTATTAGAATACAACGCTTAACATGATATTCATGGCAAATCAAAAACAAAGAACGAATCCAAAATTACTTACTCAATTTTCTTGAAGAATATGTGTTATTTGTAGTACAACTTTATTCAGAATAATTTGTTTCAGTTCTTTTCAATGGAAGTTCCCCAAACTTTCAGTATATAAACAAATGTATATATTGTACACTGACATATACTTTCAGCCTCTTGTTCTTTACCTCATAATCTTTTAACATTTTGTGTACCGGGAGAGACTACAGACCGTGACCTAGCCTAATTGGATGATCAAACTGGTTGTGGGTGACACGGAGTGGCGGCTTGACAAACGCGATCATCTGGATGGTCAATGTTGAAGTGGTGCTGGTTGGCAGCTGCCCTTCCTCCTCAGCTGGGACTCTTGCCCCTGAGGTCAGGGCACCAGTCGAGGCCACCAGATTGGTGGGGACTGTTGGTGGGGGTCAGTTGGCCACGGAGGGGTGAAGAATTGTGGGTGTGGGTGAACGGCAAGAAGGCAAATTATCTAAAAGGGTTTTGAAGAGCACGATCTGGAGCCCTTCCAAATGACTAGTTCTGCATTATGTATTCTAATGGGGAAAGGCCTGAGGTGATTTGGCTACAGATACCACTGCCAACTGAGGCTGTCAGAGCCCAGGCACAGGCCAAGACCAAATGTTGGAGATCAGATCCGGGTCTCAGACACCTGGACGTCTGCCAGAGCTCGAGGAGTGTTATAGAGAGATAATAGAGCATAGCTGGTTCTTATTGAACATTGTGTGTCTGTAGAAATGTTATTTGTAGAGTTTTGATCATGTCATTTGAAATAAAAAAGGTTGATTATGTTGGCAAGTATGGCATATTGTGTGCATTTTTCTGTTTAAATAATTTTGGAGTATTTCTATTAATCTTTTCTAGTTTGTTGTTTGGGGGAAAAAATCTAAAGACTGCATGTATTTTTCTATCGAAATCAATTAAAATAACTAATTAATAATTCAATAATTTTACCATATAAAATACATATTTTAACAATAATTAATTATATGTTAGATTTCTCAAAAAAAATGTCATAATTGCAGATTACATGCATTGTTCTATTAAAATTATTTAAATTGCTAATGCAATTATGTGATTATATTTTTAAAGATCTCTAAAGATCTTTAAAGATTAATTAATATTTGATAATTACATCTCTGAAACAAATATGTCACAACCCCAGATTTAGCACATTTTAAAAATAGGTGACAAAAAATATAATTACATTTTAGGGTATGTGTATTAGTTGTTGCTACCTGAGAGGTTTACACTTGCAGTTTTTTAGGATTCCCATTCATCTAGTTAAGAAAAATGCTATATATGCATTCACATTGAATTAATATTAGTGATTTTGCCACAGGCGACGCAGCGGTGCAGTAGGTAGTGCTGTTGCCTCACAGCAAGAACGTCGCTGGTTTGAGCTACAGTATGGCTGGCTCAGTTGGCATTTCTGTGTGGAGTTTGCATGTTCTCTCTACGTTTGCGTGGTGTTCCTCCGGGTGCTCTGGTTTCCCCCACAGTCCAAAGACATGCGGTACAGATGAATTGGGTAGGCTAAATTGTCCGTAGTGTGAGTGTGAATGAGTGTGTATGGAAGTTTCCCAGAGATGGGTTGCAGCTAGAAGAGCATCCGCTGCATAAAACATGTGCTAGATAAGTTGGCGGTTTATTCCGCTGTGGCGACCCCGGAATAATAAAGGGACTAAGCCGAAAAGAAAATGAATGAATGAATGATTATGCCATTGTTTTATTTAAATAACTTAAAAATAACCAACAAAAAGCATATTATGAAACATCTGAGCATTTCTGTTCAGTTTCAATCATCAGAACTCAAAATGAGTATAAATATTATAATGTCTCCTTAGCTAAACAAGTTCGTCTTCCATCAGAAACATACCACCCATTGCTCCCAAAGGAGCTTTTCACTACTACAGATCTTTGTCAATGTAGTGCACTTAAACACAAATAGCTTTTGCTCGGGAGCCTGTTGGGGAATTCTCTCCATTCTTGAAACTATTATTCCACCACTAGTGCTGGTCATAAGGGGACTCCTGTTGGGTTTTTGTTCTGGCTAACGTATACGTCATTCTGTTTTGTATTGATTTTGGGTTTGGATGTTGTTATTTTCCCTCTTACCTCACTAGAACCCTTTAATCCAAATAGTCAAAACATCCACTCAGTCCCAACTGCGTGTATTTAATGGCAAATATATTCAGTAGACTGTATTTCGATCAAAATTCCACCACGGTCCAGGCGTAAAATCACAGCCTAAGGGATCAGCCAGTGACACATCGCCTTATATCAAATCCCCTGCTTTCTAACTTGGTGTATTGAAGAGAGTACCAGCTTAACAGCAGGGTTTTTAGTCTGAGTTAATTAAGACCCATCCATTGGGAAACAGGCAGTGGAGATTGTCCTGAAAGGGCATCCTGGGTCAAAAGATTAGCACCGGACATCCCAGATTTACTGATCCTGCCAAACAATGAGACTGGTTTCAGGTCACTTGTCTATGTAAAACAGCAATCTAAACTATCTACTCCTAATCATCAGCACCTTAGTTCCTAACCCTGTGCATTCATATTTCTATAAAAAGCGGGGGGATGAGGTTGTTAAATGTGGAATGGTTTGTTTCGAGGTCAGACCTTCGTCTCTTTTAAGACACTGTTGGTAAAGAGTTGGACGAAGGGACAGAAGGTCCCCTTCAGCTGCGTGGCCTGAAGCCCTCAAGACTGCTTGTGAATGGAGGTCATACCAGAGATTGACATTGATGTGAGTCCCGGCGCTGCCTCGACACCTTAAAGCAATAAAGCTCCTTCTGTGAGCATGCCCTTGATGAACGGGCCCGACGTACCGCTGCCTGCCACTCAGTGCCCTGCATGATGGGGAATGCCTGATTCTGCTCGTTCAGGAATGCCAATGTAAACACACAAAGCATTTTTTGCACGATAATATTTTGTACTTTGTAAACAAAGGTGTCTGAAATTATTAATTCATAAAGTTTCATTGTTTTTTTTCCATATTATTGAAAAGTGCTGTTGCATGAGTTAAGTAACTTTAAAGTTTTGTTTTGTTTTTACCAGAAAAAAAGGTTATGATTAATGTGATGCCATATTATGTTTGATCTAAAAGAACCATATGTGTTCATATGAAGGTCAAGATTTGTAATGATTTTTCTAAATCCTTTGTGTCTACTCATTGTTATATTTTATTTGGGTTTCTTTTAACGTCACAAAAAATGTCTTCAAGTTGACTGCGCTAAATCGAAATTTTAGAACAAAATTATAAGTTATAGATTTTTTTTCTTTTTTGTATTTTTTAATAAGAACATTTAATAAGACTTTAAAATTAAATGGAAAGTTACACAGATATATATATATATATATATATTGGAGACTTTATGTTGTCCAAAGAATGGAAAATTCTTTCATCATAAAGGTGTATTCAGTAATTTTTCACTTTCTTTGACAGAAATAAATAATAATTTTCAAGAATATTTTAGAACATTATATTTATTTGTTTTTAAAAAAAATTGCACCAAGACATGTTTCTTTTTTTATTTAAGTCACTTTAAGTTATAAATGTTTGGAAAATGGAAAACTTGAACTTAGATGTGTATTTCAGTTTTTTATTAATATTTGTATGTTTTAGCTCGTTTGTAAAAAAATAAATAAAATTCTGCACAAATGTGAAGCAAACACTTTTATGAATATCTTTTTATTGGTGAACCCTATGTTTTGGCGAATATAATATTTTTTTAGAACACAACTGCTTATACGTTTTACAAAAGAAGGTAATTTTGTTAACTTGCTTTTTTTTTGCATAACGGTGGCGGCAGGCACATTTTCTTCGATCTTTTTACATGTAGTCTCAGTTATTCGTTCACAGCCCGTGAAACTGGATTAAACAACATATTGTCAGGTTGACCTCCTTTATCATCATCGTCTTGGACATAAATACGTGTACAGAACACCATGCGGTCGCTTGGCTGAGTCCGTCTTTTCAACACCGTCCCGCAGGAACGGATCCAAAGAGCGCGCGCCTGACGCTCATTAACTTTCCCCTTGGCGCGCCTCAATGCGCCTCGCGAGCGCTTTGTGCCAAGAAGCAATGCTTCTCTTAACAAGAACTACAACTAGCCCGCTCTTCTCCAACTGGGAGAGAAATTGCTTTCCAAAACGATGGAAGGAGGACGGTTTAATTAGAATTTCATTTGGGCTAAACTGAGAGAAACGATGTAGTTAACATTTGGTGGACTTAATTGGGGCCTTTTCTTCTTCGCCCCCTTAAAAATGCTGACGCTACCCCCGTTAATCTTCCATTTACAATCAATTGAGTTGACCAAACAAAAGTCTAGCTCTTTTTTTCTTCCTGTCTCAGCCGGGGCTTTTGTCGCTTGTAAATGCCTCAATTTCGGCTGATCTCTGTCGTGTACATGCTCTCCGCTGTTGACAGTTCATTAATGCGCTCTTGTCCCTATAATCCCTCTCGCCGCGTTACATGTGCATGCAGTAATGAGCTCCGTTGTCAATTAACATGTTTCTAGAAGCAAAGCCGGTTGCTCAGATGTTTGAGAGGTAAGTGCAGAAAAAGGCCAACGAGACTGCCTTTAGGTTGTTTTCTTCACCGCAATCTTTTTGGGCACTATAGGCAAGATAGGCAGCTTCGTACAAAAGAGATTTTTTATACCCCACACAAACATCTTTTGGTGAGACCCGTCCCCACTGCTATTTTCCCAGAACCCTTCGCCACCAGAAATGCTCTGTTTTCGGTTCATCATTTTACGCATGGCATTTTGTAGTTTAACAACCCATCGTCAGCACCAAACAAAACAAATCCAAATTCACTTTTAATTGCTGCTTTAAAGTTGTTTTTTTTGTTAGTTTTTTTTTTATAATATCAGTTACAACTTACAAGTTTATTGCACTTTTAGACCACTTTGAATAAAATTGCAAACATATTGTGTTGCTTTTTAAATTTGTGTATGTTTTTTTTCTTTTGTCGGATAAATTATTTTAAAGATATCGATAATATTTTAGAAAAGTATGATTTCACTGTGGCTCCTTTTTATTGCATTGACAATGCGTTTTTCGTTTATTAAGTCATGCGCTTCCAGTTCCTTGCATTTATGCAAAACTTTAAAATAAAGCTATATAGAATGAAAGGGATAGTTCACTAAAAAAAAATACATTCTGTCATTGTTTACTCAGCCACCACTTGCTCCAAACCTGTTTGAGTTTCTTTCTTCTGTTGAATACAAACAGAACATCCCCCCCCCCCCCAGCATTCTTCAGAATATCTTGTTTTGTGTTCAAATGAAAAAGTAAATTCGTAAAAGTTTAGAACCACTTGGGATCATCGAATAAATGTGCAGAGAATTTTATTTTATTTTTTTTGAGGGGGGGGGGGGTGAACTATACCTTTAACATTTTTCGAACCTTTTATTTGGCCCATGTTGTTCTTAAAAATTTTATTTTAAAAATATTAATTTAAAACGCATTTATGTAAAAATGCTCTTTTAGAAATTGAAACTTACTGGTTCTGTAAATAACAAAAATGGATCTTATATTTGAAAATAATTAATTTTAACAATGTAGAACATTAGATATTAAAATGAATTTAGAAATGTTTTATGAATATTATTTTACTAGTCGTCTTTATGTAGGTTTTATTTTTTTTTATAGTTTTCTAACCTTAAACTGGAAACACCAAAACCACAAAAATATTATCATGCTGACATCAATCAGCAATCTATATCAACCAAATCTATTTGTATCAGCTTTTATTTCAGGTTATCATTTTTGTTTTGTACAGTACATAACAGGTTGAACATGTCGAATTATCCCTCTTGAAGCATTGTGATTTATGATTTTAAATAAATCACGCCTATACTCCACACGGGACGACATTCGAACGGTGCTGAATGAAATAAAGACACTTCTGTTCAAACACATTTTAGAACCGTGCCTCTGAGGTGAATAGGCCATTCAACTAGTAATATTAGTCTTCCTCGTGGTCCCAAGACGTTGGCATAATTGCTAATTGGGCTGTAATTGTGAGAGCGAGATTTGGGATCACGCGCTCGTCTCTCATCAGAATTTCTGTTAGCGTGTAAGGATAATATTGTTCCAGGATCCGTGCGCAGAATACATTATTGTTTATTAATGCTGCGGTGATGAGAAGAAGTGGGAGAAGTGTAGTCCATTTTCCACCTTCTGATGAACACGACTTGATGCGCTGGAGCTTCCCCTGAGGCTCTTTAGTTGATTAACGTAATAGGCTTTCAAGAGTCCATGTTTTATCTGATAATTTGAGCCATTAAACCGAAGTCAAGTGTACGGTCACAGAGGCAGAGTCGTGTATCAAATATCTGAGTGAAAGCACAGGCTTGAACTCCACCAGACATGTCATTATGAGCTTTAAATTAATGTGGGCACCGAATGGCTGCAGGCAATAGATCGATAGATATTTATTATATTTGATGAACGAGTGAGTCATCTTGCTTTGATTTTATTAAACCATAAAGTTGGTACAGCGCGAGGTTTGCACCCAATTTACTGTAAAGGGACCAATAGTCTGATTCTAAAAAAAAAAAAAGCCGCAGTTATTTTCCACCAAACATTTTCTTCACTTTAAAAAGAGGATTTCGTTTAAAAGTTTGTAGTAACCATTTTCGTTTTTTATATATATTTAGAATGACAGATTTGGCAAATTTCCAAATCGTTAAAATCTGCACAGTTTTGCAAATATGAGTAATCACACCCTTCTAAAATAAAAACTTCAATTAAATAAATAAGGTGATACAAACAAATATGAATTGTAAATTCTACCATTAGAAAACAACATAAATCCGACATTATTGTATTTATGATTTTATTTTAGCATATCTGCTTTACTGCGTCAACAAATTTACAAATTTATCAAACATTTCTTTTTTTACACATAGGTTGCATTTATTTATAAAACGCTTTTCCCTCTAGTCTACAAATAATTGCTTCATAGCCCCGTATGGCAGTGGTTTCATTAAATAATATTTTATTCTATTTTATATACAATTCCTCGATGATGTCATGATTTCCCCGTCCTGCTCATCTTCGTTTGTGTCGGTGGAAGGTCAAAGCACCACAAAAAAAAAATCGTGCTGTTCAGTCAAAACTGGTCGCGTCTCAGTTTTGGTGTCCTCTGGAAGAATCGTTTCCGCTGGATAAACAATTAGCGTTATCGTGCAATTTCCGTATGTGCTTTTTCAAGTCAAAGTTCCTACAGAAACCTTTCCCGCAGGTCCCACAGGTGAAGGGCTTTTTGTCGTTGTGCGTGTGCATGTGAAACGTGAGGTTATAGATCTGATGGAAGGCTTTGCTACAGATTGAACACTTGTACTGTTTCTCGCCGCTGTGGGTTAGTTTGTGGTTCTTGTAATTCCCTGAAAAAAGAACAAAACAATTATGTAAGTGTTTCCCTAGACAGGTCAACAGTTCACAATTAACTTATATTTAACAGAAGAGTTTTACTTCCAAGCCTTCCCTAATCAGCACTTTTCACGTTGAAGTCAAGAAGTTGTCAAACTTAGTTAATATCACGCCGAGAACTGTCAACGTACAAAGGAGTTAAAGGTCTGTGTTTTGACCCGTATAAAATGTAAAATATAATGGTTAGTTAGTGGAGAAACAAACATATCGTTTAAAATGTGTTACCTTGTTTCAGCAACTAACAATAATACACATTTCAATTTTGATTTAATCTGTAGGCCTATGCACAACAAATAGGTTACATCATCAAGAAATATATATTAAAAAGTTTTACCTTTTTGATGAAAACCCTTTCCACAAAATTCGCAGACGAATGGTTTGTATCCCGCATGAATTCGGATGTGTGTGTTCAACGTAGAGCTTCTGTTGAAAGCTTTTCCACACTGGTTACACTTGTGAGGTTTCTCCTGTAAAAAAAAAACCCCGCAGTTGATCACTGAAGTGCATTTTACTACAGTTATTATTTTTTGTAAATATATATATATATATATATATATATATATATATATATAT